>ML778892.1:2049051-2106853 GCA_009831015.1 Picea engelmannii
ACCCCGCTGCATTTTATTGTTGATAGCGGAAGCCAGAAGAACCTCATCTCAGCAGAGGTCGTCAAACAGTTGGGATTGTCGACAACACCACACCCACAACCATATAGCATTGGGTGGCTTCGCCAAGGACGAGATCTTCGTGTTAGCCAGCAATGTCAATTGTCATACGACATCCAACCCTTCAAGGATGAGGTATTATGTGATGTTGCCCCACTAGATGTCTGTGATGTTTTCTTGGGCCAGCCATTTATGTGGAAACACCATGCTATCTATGAGTCTCGACCCCGTAGTGTCATTATTACTCTGGGGGGTCATCTCTATAGGATACCAGAGGTAGTTCCAACTACTCCCCCACCTAAACAGTGTCGCAAGGTAGTATCTCATACTACAAAATTCATCTTCTCCACAATCTGTTCAAAGGGTGAACAGAAGGATACTGCAGCCACCACAGCTTCGGCCAAAGCACCTTCTATCCAACAGAAGCAGGTCAACAAGGTTGCAGCAAAGCACGAAGATTCCTTCTACACACAGTCATCTAAAATAGCCAGACTGGTTAAAAAGGTCCAATCTTTCCAGCCACAAGTTCGTGACAGCCTTCAACAAGCTAAGCAACACCACTTCTCCAGCAAGGCAAGCAGATCACCAAGATTCAGATTCAGTAATCGCTTTCCCCTCTCCCTCGGGAACTCAACGCAATGGAGACAATTTCTTCCTAAGGAGGGAGGATTGATCCAGGTGGATATCGGTGTCCACCCACCTTCTCCAACTGGCCCAAAACATGTTTCTGGCAATTTTGATAATTTACTATTTTTAGCAGTTTTTAACTTCCGGGGCCATTTTGAGGCCCTAAATGATGTTTTTTTAGAAAACGAGGAGCAACATGGATCTTAGATCGATGTTTCTCACCCAAAAGTTGTATTTCTCGGAGAGATATTTCCAACGAGCTATTGAGCTCCCCAAACGGAGATCGTATGCAAAAGTTATGGCCCTGGGAAGTTGATGCACCAACTTACCCAAACGGGGCCCACATGACTTTTGGCGCTTCATCTCCTAGGGTTAGGCTTTTGGATGTCTAGGACTTTTGGCATTCCCATCTATTGTAAAAGGGCCTTCTGAGCCTCATTGTAATCATCTTCTCATGGATGCGAGTAGCCGTCACATCTCCAGAGATAATCTGCCACCATTCTAACGAGTCTTTCACTCTGTATTTTTACAGTCTCTGTACATTTCTCTGATTAATATAAATCATGTATTACTGTATATATATGTTTATGGTTGCATCTCTGATACATTTATGTTATATTATTGGATATCGACAATATCTCTGTGCATTTCTTTATTATATCTCCTCTCTCATTTCGTGCCGAAAATAATCCAGATCAGTGATGTCGAATGTGATGGTAGGATAAATATTCTCCATGTTTCCTTTGGCATAAACACCATGCATATCTAGTGGAACCACAACCTAATCGACCATCTCACTCAAGGTAGATCTAAATTCGTCATGTTCGATCCTAACAAGTTCTAGGAGGAAGTAAGAGTGATGATGCAATCGTCCCATGGCCTATCAGGACCATTCATGGCCTCTAAGATGGATTCATCCGAAGCTAAAGTATCATCTAGTAAATCATGCGAACAAGACAATTGGGTGGCTCATATGGGCTCTAGAACGAGATCCTCCTCATCTGTCTATGAGGAGATAGGATCTGGGTCAGCAGTAGTGTTAAGAATAGCTTGATATGCAACATTTGTTGTTGACAATGGCATTTACATCCCAATATGTGACTGACCTTTGCAGGACATGGTCGAGGAAGGTAGGGTCCAAGGGTCATTTAAATTCAAAGTATAGAAAGGAAGGGACCTCATTGATGACAAAGACCTACTAGACATGGCATAAATGTGATGAATTGGTGCCATGAAATAAAAGGTACCCATGAGAGAGGAACACATTCCGACACCAATATCCTCTGTTTCTGGCTAAGAACTATTGATTACTGGGATCAAAGGTCCAACTGATGCATTAGGACTAGAATGCGCAAAGGACAATTGACCAATTGTCACTATTTTTCCTTCGTGAGGAAAACAGAAAGTGCGGAAAATAGACGACACGACAGCGGTCATGGCATAAGTCCAATTATGTCCTAGTAATAAATTATAGTCAAGGGGCGCATCAACCACCTCGACATCAACCTCCATTTTCTTTCCACCTAACTGGACTATAAAAGTGGGAAGAATTATGTGGGGTCAAAAATAACGTCCATCAAATGCAGTCAACATACACATATATTGAGAGAGAGTCAAAGAGCCAATGGATTTACAACAGGTTAGGGACATCATGCATGTTGCAGCACCTTCATCAATTACAATGTGTTTTATGGTATATTTCCTGTACTCCACATGGATTTGAAAGGCCAAGTGGTAAGGCAAGAGAGGCTTAACATCCATGATGTCAAACTTAATAAACTTCGACCCACATGGGTCTAGAGCTCCTAATGTAGATAAAAAGGCGTTCCTCTATGAAGGACACGTCAGGAGAACCTCCAAAGATGACATCACACAAGGGGTTTGACCCAGATATCCGACAATCGAATAGTTCTAGGAAGCTCTGGAATTAGGATTGTGGGCATATCATTTCAGTATTCCTTTCGAAATATGAGGCAAAGGCTCTGGATTTTCGATCTGCAAAGGTGTTTCTAGGGGAGAGGGAGAATATGGACCTGTGACAGTTTGTGAATAACCTTAATCATGAGATCGGATGGCTACGTCAATCTGATACTTGACCATATTAACACATAGACGTTCACCTTAATGCGTCGGGGAGTTTTGATTCTTGTTCGACACATTTCCAGTGGTGGAGGAGCTCAAAGCCATGTGTTGATCATGCGGAAATAGATTGGTCATCACAACGGGAGGTTGAGATAAAATCCTTGAGGATTCCTCAAGTTTGGGGCATAGGTGGGTAAGGTGATCATACAAGGAAACTTCACCTTTCGTTTTTCTTTATTTACCTCACCAACA
The DNA here is from genome assembly GCA_009831015.1 of Picea engelmannii. Taxonomy (NCBI): domain Eukaryota; kingdom Viridiplantae; phylum Streptophyta; class Pinopsida; order Pinales; family Pinaceae; genus Picea; species Picea engelmannii. The sequence goes on from ML778892.1 coordinate 2,052,070, forward strand.
TTATTATTCGATCTATAATTGTTAGTGTTTTCCTTGGATTTGTTATTATTTCTCCCACCCTTACGATTATTACCTCATCCTTTATTTATATTCCCTCCTGGTTTCTAGTTACCATTTGGGTTGGTCGAAGATTGTACATAATGCACATTCGCCGACTGAGTGGGAGTGGAGGACAAAGAAGAATATTGTACTTCTACACACTAGCTTAGAGACAAATCCTTTAATTGGTTCATCACCAAGTCTATAGAATTAGCATTTGCAGATCCTATGATGCCATCGACATGAGGCCCAAGATTTTTTCTAGGGTCATAATTCAACGACGACGTGTCAGGAAGAATTTCATATAACATCCCAGATTGAGCATATATGAGGTCCAATTGTTGGGCTTTGAAAATAGCTTCTTCCTCAGATGTTTCTTCGGATGTAGAGACATCCTTCGAAATATAAGGCAATAAGGACTTAAGGAACCATTCCAACAAGAACTCTAGAGAAATGTAGGCTTTAATCAACTTCTTCCATCTACGCCAATCTTGGATATGGTCTGAGATATGTGTGGCCTTATCTTGGCAGAATGCCAACAAAAGTTCTATGTTGACATCATAACAAACCAACAACTGGAAGTGGTTGAGAAAGACCACATCCATATGATTAAAATTTTCATATGGTCCCCCTGGTAGCTCAATGTACCATTTCGTTGCAACCCCTGTGAGGGTGTGTTGAAATAGTCTCAAACAAATAGAATCGTCGTTAAGAGAATTGGATGAGCACCAAATATGAAAATTAGTAACATGATCACCCGGATCCTCGCCAGTCTTACCCTTGAATTTTGGAATGTCCGAAGGAAACTTGGTGGGGACGGGGGGCCATGACGAATTGTGATGCACCAGGTCATTCATTAATCTCAACAAATATGGAAAACTAAGTGTGGTCATAAAAGGGATTTGGGGTTACGACATTTGATCCCATGCTCTTAGGAATATTGGTGTTGAGGTATTGTAGACCATCCAAGGTTCTGGTATACACCATGGCTCTGTTCGGTAGGGTAATATCCTCCTCCAAATTGATTCATAAGAGGATGTATTGGCAGCATACCTATAGGGATGACATAATGAGGGTTATAAACATTTCCCCCAGCTGGAGTGGCTCCCGGCTGGGGGTTTCCCATAGCATGAGACTAACTCCCTCCAGGTGGAAATATGGAGGTTAGAGGTGGATTCATCATAACAAATGTGTTCGTCGAAATTGACGTGGAAGAGGAAGGGGGAAATGATGGAATATAAGAAGTAGCTTGTCCGCCTGGTTGAGTACTCCATATAGGAGCATTGAGACTAGGATTAGACCCAAGAGGAAAAGGAGGTTGGCTTCCAACTATAGGAGTCGTTTGGGGAATATGAACTCCACCAAATGAGAGAGGACTATGCGAAGGAGCCATGCCCCAAGGTCCAAGACTAGGATTTGCATTATTCGCTATAATGGAGGATGAAAGTTGCGATGTCATATTTGTCATACCAAAAGTGAAAGGGTTAGAGACCGAAGGTATGGATTGAGAATTGTATCCAGGCATACCAAAATGAGACCTGAAAGGGTTCATTACTATGGGTTGAGTACCAACCACAAATAAGATAGGATTAAGAATGGGAACCTCCAACACTACAATCATCGTGGCTGAAGGAGTCGAAGGAGTCCCATTAACCACATAAGGTATAGGAGTCAAGGGAATCCCAGTGTCTTTCGAACTCAACTCAGTACTCGTAATTGTATAATCACAAGTCTGGTAGGTGGAGGTATGTGTACCACATTTAGTAACTTTACGCCTTTTAAAAGTAAAAGACTCAAGATGAGGTGGTAAATTTAACAAACGATGAGACATGCGAGGAAGAAGGTCTGGCTCCATGATGACTCAAAACTTGATATATAAAACCAAATCCTAAGGCCAACTAACAATCAAAGAGCACACCAAAATAGAGAAAAAGGCCAAATGCACACAAACAGGATATAGTAGCTAAAAAAGGACCTTCCTCACTAGAGTAGGTATGCCTCACCCAAGAGGGGCCTGAGACTCCCTTCAAAATATTGTGGGTATCAAAATCAGTTATAAGGGCCCTATTGGGCTTAACAACATGATCGGTTAGATCCCCCTGAAGAGGTAATCCTCCATAAAGGTTGTGTTATGTTCGACCCTTATTTGACTCAGGGTACCTGCAGAATAACCCCTGCAAGTAACCTATGTGGCTACCTATGTCAAGCAACTAGAGCCACTAAAAAATAAAATGGTTTCTAATCAATTTTAGTTAATCAACATTACTTTTAATGGCTTTGTTTACTCAAGAGACGTGGTCGTGAAACTGATGATATTATGACTCAACATATCAAAGAAATGAATATAAACATAGTGCTAAGTCCTAATCTTAAATTCTCAAAAGATGGTAAGATTTTAAAATGCAACTTCTACAATTTCAATAAAATGCAATCTTTCCATATGTATCAAGATCAATACTAAGAACCCAAAAGAGAAAATGCCATAATGCAAAAATCAGCAATTTTTTTATTTGTTTTCGATATAAAGAAACGAAAATGCAAGGACTGAATAACAGCTTGATATACAGACCCTAGTGCAAGAAAAAAGAGACAAGCCAAGCAGGATACCAAGAAGCAAACACTCAGACCAAGATGTAAGGACAAACAATGAAAAAAATGATAAGAAAAAATACCGCTCGAAAATCCAACAATAAGAAGGTTTCCTATCACTCCATAAGCACTCAACAGCTAGGATAGAGACACATGGAGACTCAAAAACCAACCAAACTCACCCAACAAACACCAAACGCAGCTATCAAACACCAAACTCATCCAATAAGCCAAAAAATTGATGTACGTGATTGTTTGAGAAAAACTCGCATATGTATGCAGCCTATAAAAGGAAATCTCGTGTATGTACGCGTCTGTCAAGGGAAAACTCATGTATATGTAGTAAAACACTACCAGGGAAAGGATTAGGCCAAGAAACTCAGATGCAAAGTAAAAATAGGCTGTCAAGCAATCAGGCGACAAGGAAACTTAGTCTAGCATAGAGAAAGTCAAGGAGAAAAACACTCCAAACCCCAAAACAGAAGATCAATCCCCAGTATGGTCTCAAATTATGTTATGAGGAAAATATCTCTATGGCCTGGGGTAAACCACAACAGATGGAATGACTGTAGAAATCAAATTTTATTAGAAAAACAGGATTGTGAAGCAATAAAATAAAATAAAAAATGCGGAAAAAAACACAAAAATACACAATACAATAGAGACACAGATATACGTGGTTCACCCAGTGTGGGCTACGTCCACCATAGAAATTTCCAGGTCCTTCCTTTATTATTATCCAACAAATGAAGGGATATGACCTACAACACACTCGTTGTAACTTCTTTTTCTTTCTCTCACAATGTCCTCACTCAGAATACAATATTCACAATGATACATAGATGTAATACATTTCCGTCATAAAAGAGGGTTACCTTCTAGGGGAAAAAACCCTAACACAACTTCTACCGTCAGATATGTGACCTTATAATGAACAGTCACTATTTACTATGAAATTACAATATACATTTACAAGGAAATTTTTCCTTCGGGGGCTCGCTTTCCCCCGAACCCCGCAGGGGGGGTATCCCTCCCTGCACTCTCTCGCTTGGAGGATTGTACATTCTTCCGGGGTGTAAATTATTCATGGGGTATAAACATGGCTGAAAATAAAGACCTCTGAATCACGAAGATAATCAGGCTCCACAACCAACAAATTTAATCCCAAGTATGCTATATAAATGAAAATGATAACAAGGAAATATCAAGAGCCTGCCTCGTCCAAACGTTCGATGAAGACCATCATTGAGCACACAACTCAAAGATTTATACCTGCAACTTGTCCTCAACAACCAAGATACGCAAGCATATGGTCATAATATATAATGTTAGCATATAAAATGGCATAATCCATCAACACACATAACAAATACACCCATGGAATAATAATTCAAATATTTGCAAGATATCAATTGGATGAGAAAAGAGTATTTCTATTAAAATAATCAAAACAAGTATACAAGTGACAAACTTCTGTGTCGGCATGTATCGGAACCGAGAAACTAAGTCCCTTCAATCTGGACCTCCACCACTTCAATCCTCCACCAAAGGCAAGCTCATATAAAGAAGACAATGAGGTTCTCCATCAAAGAAGGAAGAGCTTGGGGGATGAACGATGAGTTCAGACTTTAAAGGATAAAGGGATGTAGACTTAATGTGAAGTGGAAATTTTTCTAGAGTATCTTTGCTCTCAAAAGTTGAATTCTCTCCTCTTCCATGACTTGGATATGGCTCAATTTATAGCCTTCAAATGGAACTGAAGGGCCGAGTCAGAACGTTTCCAATATATGGAAGGTCAAGGATCATGGATCTCATGACGTGACATGGAAACTCGACACAATTTTTAATTTTGAGCACCAAACTTGGTGTACGCAGGATGTAGTGGTGCAACCTGCGTATATGCATGTTGTCTAATTGGTAGGGCGCGTATATGTGGAAAAATGTAATTTTTTGACTCTGGGAAGTACAAAAGAAAACTTCAATTCTTCATAGAGAAATGGAAAGGTCATCCAAACAAGTTACATGGGGTGAGACAAAATTCACAATAACACCCAATTTGGAAATTAAGATTTTGACCAGCACTAGAATGTTTAAAATTCAAAATCATTAAAATTGTAATCAATAATGACATCCATAGTTCATTTGATTATTTCCTTGTCATTTCTCTCTTTTCATTAATATGTTGCTTTTATTTGACATTGTTATCTATTTGAGTACATGTAACCCATAAATTTATACAATAATGTAAAAGTTACCTAAAGGAAATACACACATATTAAGATAAATCCACAAGCTCATAATTCAATACAAGAAAGATAGATCATATTGTAAAACTCTTCAATGATATTTTAATTTTTTGAAAAATCAACTATTAAAATTACAAAATATTGCTTTTATTTGATATTATTATTTATTTTAGTAGATGCAACCCATGCATTTATACAATAACATAAAAGTTAAGCACGCTAAATAAAGTAGAATAACATAAAAGTTAAACATGATAAATAAAGTAGAATATGGAGAGAATATGAGTTTACCAATGTAATAATGATACTCAATTTGTGAATTCCTAACTCGTAGATTTGATGTTGATTTTGTAGAAAATTAATAAGGTTAAAAATTCAATTTTTATTTTTATTTGAAAATTTTATTTATTTTAAAAGTGAAAATTATGAGTTTATCTTAAAATATATTTTTTATATAAAAGAAAGTCAAAATATTTTAAGGACGGCAACAAATACCAGAATAAAGGACCTAATAATCCATGTTCATCATAGTCAATCTAGTGTTGTTGGCCAACAATAATTTTACCAGAGAGTAGAAGTGTAATGGAGACAGATCTGGTGGTCCTATGGGGAAAAGAGGAGAGAATTTTCGGGCTAAAGCTTTGAAGTTGTGCTCTGCAAAGGAGTATGTCATAATGATTGATCAGATCTCAGATTTTATAGCTGGTGCTCGTCCTAAAATAATATTAGAACATGGGAGAGGCCCTTTTTCTCGTCTACCCAGAGATTGAAGGTGACGATTCGTCTTTTTTCTTGAGTGCAACCTTGGAGAGTAGGTCGGCTTCCTTGTTGTTTTCATGATATATATGTTTGAATTTGAGCTTGCTGAAAATAATTGAAGTTTCTTGATCCTATCCTTCCAGCCCAAGAGGGTGGTGACCTGAATCTTGCCTTTGTCTTTTAGCCAGTCTATGACAATGCGGGAATCCCCATACAACAGAAGTGTATCTAAATTTAGTCTGGAGGTCATATGGAGAGTGGCCCATGTGACCAATAATTATGCCCTGGTATTGGTGCCATGTACACAAAAAGTCCATATGCAAAGAGTATTTGGAGAGATATGTATCACACCTCCTGCACCGCTCTGCATACCATTTGATTGTGCAGCTCCATCAAACCAGCCTGTGGGAGTCTCCTCTGGGGTAAGGATCTTATTCTTGGTTTTTTTTGACACTATTCTAGGGTGAATGGTTGACCAAGAGTTGTGCAGGCCAAGCGATTTGAAGGCCATTGTATTGGTTGAAGGAGGCCTATTTTCAAAGATAAAACTGTTTCTATCTAACCACACATACCAACAGACCATGGGAGGGAGGTTTAGTGAGTGATGAGCGATTTTTTACCATTTTTCAAAGAAATCTGCTAATGTGTGCCCTTCCCATATGGTATTAATATTGAGTGATGTAGAGATGATGTCCCAGACTAACCAGGTGAAGGAGCAGTTGATGAAGATGTGTTGTACATATTCTTCTTCTTTGTTGCAGAGGTGGCAGATGTTGGGGCTGACCCATCATTTTTTTTGGAGGATGTCCCAGGTATTAATCTTGTTTTCAAGCGCGAGCCAGGTGAATTTTTTTATCTTGAGTGCTAAATTCCAAGTCCAGAGACTGTGCCTCCAACCACCGATTGGGTTATGCCAGGTGTGATTCGTGATCTCTGTGTAAAACATTTTTTCTCTCAGGTTACCCGAGCGGTCGCCCCCCGTCCACATCAGTTGGCCATCTTTGCTTCGAGTTGGATGCCCATGCTCGAGAGGTGCTCATAGAAGGTATTCCATTCGGGTGCTAAGTTTGCAGGTAGTCCGATTTCCTGGATAGATTTCTAGTTGTTTAATAGAAAGTCAGTTTTGCATGCCCTAGTCGCCTAGAATAGGTACATGGCATTTTTTAAATTAATGGAGGAGATAAATTGTGAGGATAGGTAAGAGGAATGTTCCACTCCAATGATGCGATCCTTGCCAAGGATGATGGAGTTCCCAGAGCCCGGGTTCCAACAGAGCGAATTGGATTTCTAGCTCATGGATTTTGTAAGGTTTCTCCAAAGTAGTGACGTCGATCTTGTAGAGGGCGTATCTATTTTGAGCCAGGAGTCCGCTGAAGCGTGTAGAAAGTACTTATCCTTTAAGACTAAGTTCCAGATACCTATTTGTGTTAAAACATGCCAAAGAGTGTTGGCCGCCAGAGCTTGATTGGAGTGGGAGAGGTTCTTGATCCCCCAGCCTCCCTTTTTTTTTGTTTTTCTAATGTTTCCCAATCGCAAAGGTGTTGGTGACTGTTATCCGAGCAACTTGACCAGAGGAAATTAAATGACAACTTCATTATCTTGTCTAGCACAGTGGCAGATATGTGTTGACAATTAAATTCACAATGAAATTTTTCCCGCAAAGTTTTTCTAAAGCCTATTATTATAAAATCTAAATAATACTAGTAGTTGGGACCCCCTTTTAGATTGGAGATCAAGTCTGGTGCTTATTTGATGTTATGCTATTGTTCGACACTGCTTACATGGTTGACAGTGTCTTGTTTTATTGGATAATGGATCAGGCATATTATACATGGTTCCTTTGTTGTTACAATCTCAAGTTTTATACCGATGTTTTTTATGGTTATCATTGTTGTCTGTTCTTGGATCTATTACTTGGGACACCTGCAACAAACATATGTTAGTAACAACAAATGAAATGAAATTAAAAGGAGAATAAGAAATTTGAACCCAAATACAAAAGGGAGAAACTATCCTATGCTAACATGTTATACTATATGCATTAAAAATATTGTGGAAAATCCTAGCTAACATATGATAGCCATGCGATTTATTGAGGTTTTATATAACATAGTTGACATGCATTTCTGCATAGTGGAGATGGTAATATGTGATGTGGTTGGCGCTCTTGGAATTTAAGGGTTTTTGGTCTCGATGCATGGTTCAAAGTGGATGATTTGTTTGATTAGTAGTTGGCGCATACTAAGATTTGAATGAACTTGAAGTCTGGAGGTGATGTGCATTTATTGCACATCACCTTTACTCCTTCTGTTGGCCACCACCCTAGTCGGGTTATTGTTCAAACATTGTTGTTGTGGTTATGCTCTGATTTCTTAGCAGAGAGGAACCGCTTGGCCAACTCGCGTTTTAAAGCGTTCGATTACAGGTATGTCTTTTTTTTGGTCTTCATGAATCTGCTTTGGTTATAAAATGGATGTTGGCTCAAGTGTATTGGTTTGTGCCTTCCTTAAGTATTGCAACTGTGTAAAATTGTGATTGTGAATTGAAACATTGATGATTTTCTCTGCAATGAAGTTGAAGTCATAGTGTTACTGGTCACCTTGGGTGTTAGCAGCCAGAAGGGATCTTTGTTATCCTTGTTGGTTTAGTTGGAGAGTCTTTGTTGGTCTTGGTTGACTATCTTCATGCTTTCATATTGTTGTATCCAGTCTGTGGGATTTTATGGGGTTTAATGATTGGAAGCACTTGTGTCACCATGCATTGTACATTTGGGCATTGGGTTGTTTTCACTGATAAGGGTTGCGCAGTGAGTTATGTTGTTCTTTCTCGGCCTATCTTCACCTCAGCGTTGGGGTTGTTTGACTGAAGAGACACAAGGGTTATACCCTATGTGTGTTAGGTATCATTACCAGGCCAAGTTAGAGCCTTATTCATCTGTTATGTCCTCTCCCGTCACGGGTTTTTATCACCTTGTCCATGAAGTAAGTTGTGGTATTCTTTGTGTATGTGTCATTAGTCTTGGAGGTTTTACCATTGAAAGGAGCCAACTCTAGTGTTGGACAGGAAGAAAACCATTAACTCCCCCAGTCTAAGGGTTTTAGAGAGAAGACTCTCGGGCCCGTCAGGTTACTATGGGTTATTGTGGATTGAAATCTATTCTCGATTAATTTAAATGCAGGCTCGCCAAATTGGTTATGTGACAATTGTATTCATTTTGGTATCTAGTCATTGCATGTGTTATTAAAATGGAAACCTACATTGATAAGTGGACAGTTCAAAATACATAATCGCTCTCTTGTGGTTGATAACTCAGTATTGTCTTTTGAGGAAGTTGCAGCCTCACTTCACGTTAATGCATTGATATGTGTGGTTTCCACAACATGTTAGGTCATTTGTTGACCTTTACCACGGTCCAAGTATTTCACTCGGCATTGAATTGGTTGATCGGTTGGTACACAGTTACTGTCTTTTTACATTTTGGATGTTAAACTTAGCATTAGGCATAATTGTTTGATGACAGATGTCAGTAATGCATTGGTATGTATGGTGTTCCTACACCATGAATGAGTGGTCATTATAACTATGAGTTGGGCCAAGTGGTTATTGCAACCGGGATGACTATAGCAATTCCATCCACTCTATGCATTATGGTTATATGATTGTGTCATTAGCAATGAGCCTGAGTTTTACACAGCATGGTTGGTTGCAGTTTTGATTTTTTCGAAGCAATGCCTTATTGGATTGATAACTCGGCACAATGGGTTGACTTATTACTGTGTTGTGTGTTTAGAATTATAAAATGGTAATGTTGCACCGTGGTTTTTGGGTGATTACCCACTATGTATGTTATGAAAATACGAGGTTCTGCACTCAGAGGTAATCACAAGAGTTTTCTAGATATGCCTTTGTTGCATTGAGATTATGGTATTATGAGGCTAGGTATGTTGTTGTTTTCTTGTGTTAAAGGGATAGCCCCGCATTTTGAATGTTTAGAAACAAAGGAAATTTGAGCTTGTACAACCAAAAAAATGAAACTGTGTTTTGTCGAATGGTTGATTATTTCATGGAAGACTATGAGTTTGAATGATGATTGTTATCAACGTGTTTAATTGGCAACCCAGGATCTTTGCAAGATGAATATGGACCCTTGTGTTGATCGTCCATTATGCATGCAATTTAATTATTTAATGAAATAAAGCACAAAATCAAGCACGATTTTTATGTCTACATTTGATGATTGAAATGGTTGGTAGTAGTCAATGAGAAGAGTGGAGAAATTGATTGTGTATTCATTTGTGAGATTGCTCAGATATTAAATGAATAAAAACAAAGTGGTTAAAGATTTGATTAAGCACAGGGGACTAGTTAATGAACATAGTTGTTTGATTATGCATAATGGTTGTTAGTTGGGTCACAATGGTCATTCGGTTGGGGTATTTCCTTGCATAGAATGATTATATGGATTACTTAATTGATTTCATGAAAAATATCCATTTCCCTTTTCCCTCGCCATTATTCTGCTTTCCTCTAATTACAACCCCCTCGCCTTCCCATATTCATTTTTCACTCCATGTTCTAAAATTGATTACAGTCGAAAGAATTTATGTGTGAAGCAGTTAGAAGTGGCAGTGTCTTGGTTGGAATACAGTGATGTTTCTTTGATTTGCATTATAGTTGATTGTTAATGTTGTTGAGTAGTAATCGTGTTATTTTACCCCTCATTATATCATCTTTCTCTCATTACAAACCCCTCGCATATCCCAGAACCTTTTGTTCACCCCCTTCTCATCGACAAAAAATTTAACAATTAATATGGATTAGATTGCATGAGTCTGATATATTGTTGAGCCAAGATCTATTTCATATTTTTAAAGAGTTGTCATGTATGTTTAATTAAAATATAATTTGCTAATAAATCATGCATGCAGGGATGAGATATCCAAATAAAAGGCTAAAAACATAGGCCTATTACGCCTATGTCAAAGAGAAGGTCGCTACTGTCCCTTCTGCATCTTCAAATAATTATGGTAAATCCATGTCCTCCCACTTGCATTGGAAGGACGATTGTTCTCATATGATTAGCAACATGAGACTTAAGGATTCCACGCAGCCTAAGGCAGGTGCAGAAGGACTAAAATATGATAGCATCAGCAAAGGAAAGATGGCCTCACAAACAAAAAAATATGGCTTTTGAGTTTTATTTTATCTATTATTGGTGACAGTTGACTTCATGAATGTTTGGACAGTATGTTTTATTTGTGGACATGTGAGTAATGTTTCTTGAAAATAATTTCAAATATAATGAGATAAATTAACAAATGTGAATATGTGGATGTGTGTTTTTCTTAACTAATAGTTATGTTCATAAGCTAATGGGAGTCACAAGGGGTACCACCTACTAGTTATTATTTATTTATAACCCTTATTATGATTATTACTTTCCTCCCTAACTAAAGTTGGTTGAGTCTTTCAATTAACTTAACTAATGAGTTGGTTCAACTACTTCAGCCAATTCTAATTTGTTTAAAAGAAAAAAGGAAAGGGAGGAGGATAGAAGCAGAAGCATACTAAGGTTTTCTCTTTGAGTTTATGTTGAGATAGTTCAGTTTTCATTCATTCATTTATTCATCACAAACCTAATTCTCTTTTATGATAGTAGGGTCTTATTGTAGACAACAATATTCAGGGTTGAATCACATCATTCAGACACTTGTTTTTCAGAGATGTTGATCTATCTAGACTTGTCTGTTTGTGAATTAATTTTCATGACTGACAAAGGCTATTGCGCAGAGTCGAGTGGGAAACAATCTATGGCAAGCTTATCTAGCTTTTAGAGTTCAATTTTATTTTTTTGTCAGAGGTCCTTTTGTATGTTCCATCGGAGATGTCTAAGTTTGACTTTGGTCCAAAATTTCTGCATGATATTTTGTAAAGAAAATGACTCTTTGGTGAATTTGAATGAAATAAAGGATTTATTTATACCTCATCTGTCTTGATTATCATCTTGGTGACTTTACTTCTATATTTAAATTTATTTCAGCAACTGATATGTTCAGAAAATTACATAAAAATTAAATTTCCAACAAGATTTTGGTTGATAAAAGACTAGCCTAAGCACAAGTAATTAATACTTGTGAGTCAGGATGTTATTTTTGTTGTCTATAAACATAGGGTGATATTCTCATCTACTTTTATCTAGCCAAGCAGAGTCTGAAAATACTTGAGTAAGATGATTTCATATCTTTTCCTCAACATTTATTTGGCGACCATATTGGGGAGATCTTCGATATCTCTCTGGTTAATTTTTATACTCGATTTTCATCGATACATATTTCTTTTTCTGAAATTGATTCTTTGATTGTTTTTCTATTAATGATTGTTCCTATTGTGAGGCAGCCCAGTCTCCAAGACCATACCAGCATTGCTTTGAACTTGTTTCATACTATTTTAGACACTGTCAGGACCCGTGTTGAGCTTAACTATTCTTGGGAAGTGATTGAATGAGATATTAGTACTCAAGAACAATTGGATTCTAGGCGTAGACAACCTATAAATCAGAAGTAACCCTTTTGTTTCTTGAAGTTTTGGCCTTTCTTTAATGTCCTTAGATTCTCATGCTTCTAGAAGAAGAAGAGGCTTGTCACCTGAAATCAATCCTATTGTTGAAATAGAAAGAAGGAACGCTGTGTTATCTTCCCAACAAAGTGCTCTAAGGAGAACTTTATCTGATTCATGCAACTCATCTTTCTTTCCCTCATCTAGCATCCATAAGATGGCATCTAGTGGTGTCTCTAGTGGCATTGGACGTGCTCCATATTCTCAATATTCATCATCATCATTGATTAGTAGCTTATATAGCCACCATATCCCTGTCCAATCCACTCCAAACCCCACCAAAGTCATTAAAAAATATGGGCTTTTTCAATTCAAAGAAGATGCCACAACCACAATATGGCATGTGTCCTCTCCTCTTAACCTAGCACCTACTACTCGTTCACTTCCAAAGTTTAAAGAGAACTTGTCTAAGTTTTCAGGAAATAACACTATGAGTACATATGAACACATGGTGGCATTTTCCAATTCTTGTCATAACATAGGGGCCAACGACAATGATACCTACATGCGCTTGTTCGTCAATTCCTTGGAAGGAAAGGTTGCAGCCGATTTCTTTGATCTTCCTCCTAGGATTATGTCTACTTGGGAGGAGTTAATCTATTGGTTCTGATCCACTTATGGGCAATCTAAAAGCCCCGCCGAGAATTTAAGGGAGTACAATAATGTCACCTATAAGGATGGTGAGACCATCAAGTCTTTCAACTTGCATTTCACCAAGTTGTACAATCAAATCCCTGAATTTATCCGCCCTCAGAACCAAGCTACTTTCATGCATTATTACAATTCATTTCCTTCCCCCTACCATCATAGGGTTGAAGAAATGGTCATTGATAATACCGTTTCCGCTCTGCATGCTTGCTCAGAGTATGAAGAACAGTTTGAAAGAACTGGTCTTCCCCAGGGAGAATCAGTTAGACAAACAGACATGTCCGCTCTCTTACAGCTAGTACAAGATATGACCAATCGTATGATATCATTTGAGCAGAAGGTTACTATCTCCACTCTCACCCCTGGAGCTTCATCCTCTTCTACACCCCCCTTTAGAAATCCAGTTGAAAATAATTTTTAGCTTAAAACTATCATGCCTCGGAGTTGGTGTAACTTTTGTGAGGAACACCAAAAAGAAACCACATGTGAGGTAAAGAAGAGTGCCAACGATAATATATTTGGTAAAAGACCAGAAGCTACTGTCATTGTCCTAGATTTTTCAGAGCCACGGGATGTCATGTCCATCAACGCTAGGAACAAGGCCTATACTCCCAAGGGAAAATTTGATCCTCCCCGCAGTTCTTCTAGCCCAAGATCATCCTCAACCATTTCTACCCTCCAGGTTCCTAAGGTTCCTAAGAGTCAAGGAATCACTCCCCCTCTCACCTCTTCCAAATACAATATCTTGAATCAATTGGCCAACATCAAAGCAGATGCAACTCTCCTAGACATGGTTGTCGTCCCTAAACAACAGATGCATCTGAAACAATTCATGGAAGGAAAAGCTTTTGTGGTAGACAATATTTTTGAAGAGGTAAACAAAGAGGATTCTTCTGTAAATAAAGTAGGTGTACATAACTTTAGATACCCTGTAAAAAATCCCCCTTTTTATATTTCTATAAATATTATGGATAAGATTTCCCATTGTTGCCTTATTGATGGCAGTTCATGCCCAAGTGTGATGTCGAAGAATATTATGTAAGAGCTAGGCTTGTCGTGTAAAAATGAAAACGCCAGAAGCATGCTCTCCTATAATAATCTACAACAAAAGACCATAGGTGAGATTAAAGATGTGACTATTTTTGTGCGCTCATCCTGAGATAAGGACAACCCTCAACATTCAGGTAATTGATATGCATGTAAGAAATTATTCAATTATCTTGGGAAGAGATTGGCAAGCCTTAACAGGTGGATACCTCTCACTCGATGAAACACATTTATCCGTTCCTCGGAATGAAAAAAATATTATAGCCCTTAGAGAAGGAAGGATATCATGTTACAGAGAAAGTGTCCCACAGCCTAATGTAAACTATCTCGAAGAAGACTTAGGAGTGTATTCCTTCTTTGTTGAGGAGGATAATATTCCTTTGGAACAAATCAATTTAGATGATGGTATGTGGCACATGCACTTTGATGGTTCATGCACAATGAAGCTAATGGAGCTGGTATTGTCTTGATTTCTCTTGTAGGAAAAATCCATAACTTTTCTTATAGGTTGGAGTTTTCTTGCACAAACAATGTCACTGAATTTGAAGCTCTATTATTAGGCATTGACAATGCCTATAATCTTGGTTGTGGTCACCTTTCAGCTTTTGGGGATTCTGAACTTGTTGTTAACCTTATACATAATATCTATTCCCATAGAAACAAGTTGATGAAACGATACACCCAAATTGTTTTTCCACTTATCTCGAACCTATTATCTTTCAATATATATCACTCATGTAAAGAGGGAACTAAACTCAATGGTTGATCGGTTAGCTGTTTTTCCAGCTTCTCCTACTCGGCAACTTCTGCCACACAGACCTGATTGTACCTTCCAATCTTTGTATCGTCCACATATCCCTGACAATAAATAATATTGGCAAGTCTTCCCTAATGATGAGAGAATTTGTGATTTTATCCAAAATGATCCTTTTAAGCCTAAGGGAATTATATCCATAGAAGATAACAAGATTCCTAAAGTCTTGACTCCTTTAGAGAGTTCATTTTCCTCGAGTGATGTAGGCAACAAGAAGAAACAAAAAGAAGAGGAGTCAAAAAGGAAGGTGGGTGAAACCATCTCCTTGAACATTGGGACACCCGAGACTCCAAAGAATGTTAAAATAGGTGCCAAATGTTTGGATGAAGAGAGAGTGAAGTTTGCCAAGATGATTGGTGAATTTCAAGATGTTTTTTCTTGGTCTTATGAGGATCTTTGTGGTTTTGATCCCGGTCTTATACAACATGCCATCCCCATTCAGGAAGGCGTAAAACCAGTCAGGCAGAAACAACTACCTATTAATCCTGCTCTAGAAGCAACTATTCGAAAGGAGTTGGAAAAACTCTTGAAGGCTGGAATCATCTTTCTGGTAAAGTATTATGAATGGGTTTCAAATCTGGTTCCTGTTCAGAAAACAACTGGTCAGATCAGATTATGTGTTGATTTTCGCACATTAAAATGAGCTAGCATAAAATATCACTTCCCTCTTCCTAACATGGAAAAGATTTTGCAGCAGGTTGCAAGGTCACAAATGATGTCCTTACTTGATGGTTTTTCCGGTTACAATCAAATCAAGGTAAAAAGGGCAGATAAATATAAAACTTTGGGGTACCTTTGCTTATGAACGTATGCCTTTTTTTAATCTAATGTGGGTGCCACCTTTCAAATATCTATGCAATTAGATTTTGATGATTTGATCAGTAATATCATTCAGATCTACCTTGTTGACTTAACAGTATACTCTAAAATCCGATCAGATCATTTTGGTCATTTGAGAAAATTTATCATGCGATGTAGGAAATTTGGCATTTCTCTAAATCCTTCCAAGTCCATTTTTGGTGTTACCAAGGGAAAACTCCTGGGACACATAGTCTCTGATTTAGGCATAAGCATTGATCCTAAAAGGATTGTTGCTATCCTTAATCTTCCTGCTCCTACTTCCAAGAAAGAAGTTCAAGATTTTTTGGGGGTTATTAACTTTGTCTATAGGTTTGTCCTAGATTTTGATGTGATGGTCAAGCCAGTTCATAAGCAGGATCATTCTTTTTCTTGGACAGACGATGTCGAAAATGATTTTGAATGGATTAAGAAAGCAATCAGTTATGCACCGGTTTTGGCGAAGTCGGATTTTGAGAAGGAATTCACGATATATACTAATGCTACTGAGGAGGCAGTTTCTACTGTCCTCATGCAAAATGATGACGAAGGAAATGAAAAACCGATGGCTTACATGAGTCAATGTTTGTCTGATGATGAATTTAAATATTCCTTTATTGAGAAACATGGTTTTGCTCTTGTTAAGGCCGTTGAAAATTTTCGCCACTACATCTTAGGTAAGCATATGTCGGTAAAGGTCCCTTTACCTGCTGTCAATTTTTTTCTCTCATAGACTTATCTTTCAAGAAAACTTGCACATTGGCTTGCCAATATCTAGGAGCATGATTTGAATATCATAACTTCTACCACTATCAAGGAACGTGACCTATCCCTTCACTTGGCTCAGCATGTTGAGAATGGTGAAGAAATTGATGAAGAAGATAGTTCCCTTTCAGCCCTCTTTTACATTGACGATCGGATCCTCCTTGTGTATGAACATCCTTGGTACAAAAATTTGGTTTATTATTTACAGAACCAAATAAGTCCAGATAACTTAGACACTCATCAAAGGAGAAGACTACGTCTTGAATCTGAAAAATATGTCATTATAAGAGAATTTTTATTTTGAAGATTTGTTGATGGTGTGTTGCTTCGTTGTGTAAACAATGAAGACGCACAGAAACTATTGCAAGAAGCTCATGGATCATCAAATTATGTCATTCATGTAGGAGGTCATTTTTCTGCTAAAACTACTACTTTCAAAATTATTAGAAAAGGATACTATTGGCATTCAATCTTTCATGGCTCTTATTTTTTTTCGAGGTCTTGTGACAAGTGCCAAAAATTTGTTGGGAAAGAACGCCTTTTAACCATGCCATTACAACCTGTCCTACCAGACTTTCCTTTTTAAAAGTGGGGATTGGATTTTATTGGTCCTATTAATCCCCCTTCTTCAGCCGGACAAGTTTTTATTTTGACAGCCACAAACTATTTTACAAAATGGGTTGAAGTTGTTCCACTTAAGCATTCCACAGACGATTAGGTAATTTATTTCCTTGAAAATAATATTTTTTCTAGATTTCGTATTCCATTAGAAATTATTACAAACAATGGCCTTGCTTTCATTTCTGCTATGATGACTCAATTTCTAGCCAAGTTGGGGGTTAAACATTTCATCTCATCAGCTTATTACCCCCAAGGAAACGGTCAGGCCAAATCTACAAAAAAAAATCTCGTAAGAATCATCAAAAGGCTCATCGAAGATAAGCCTCATCAGTGGCATACTCTCCTCACCTATGCCCTCGGAGGAGATCGAACTACCGCCAAGGTAAGCACTGGTTGTACTCCTTTTCAGCTAGTTTATGGTCAAGAAGCCCTCTTGCCAACGGAGTTGGAACTTTCTTCCTTAAGGTTGATGCTACAGATCAAAGAGTTAAATTCTTCAGATGTTTCATAAAGGATAAATGCACTACTAGCTTTGGAAGAACAAAGGATGTTTGCCTTGGATAATATTAAAAGGAGACAACAAATTGTTAAGAACTATTTCAACAAGAGTGTCAAGACTGTCAAGTTTAAGGTAAATGAAAAAGTCTTGCTATGGGATTCAACTCACACTGATAAGGGAAGACATTCAAAATTTCAGAAATTATGGTTGGGTCCTTTCAAGATCTCTTTTGTCTTAGGTACCAATTCTTACATTCTAAAAGACTTACATAAGAGATTGTTTTCCTACATCACTAACGGTTCTCACTTAAAGAATTACATGGAACCAACTTGAAAATCTCTAACACTGTCTGGATTTTCTGTATCTTAGTAATATAGCTCTGTTTTCACTTTTCACTATTTTTATTTTCTTGCTTACAGTAGTTGATTTCCGTTTTAACCATTTCCTATTGTTTTTACTTTTCTGTCACTTTATTTCTGTTATTTTAATTTTCTGCAATTTTATTCCACTGGATCTCGCATTTTATCATCTTTTCGTTTAGTCGTAAATAAGATGTCGGATCAGTTATGCCATGGTGACACTCCTGCGATATATTGTTAGTCAATAACAATCAAGCTTACACGGTTGTTATGATGTTTTCCCTGAGGACACACTTGAATTTGTTATCTACTTTCACTATTGTCTTATAAAAAGATTGGCTAGCTCCTACTTCTTCTTTCCATTTCTTCATCCATTTGAAAATAAAAGAGCAGAGCATTTAATCAATTCTGGTTGAATGATTATGCATACAGGGATAACCCCCCTCATACTTAACATTTTTCATGAGTTATTCTCAATTCCCAGTCATTTTTCCATTAAATCCGCTCACTTACCCCTGTTGCATAATTATTATGGTTACATCTTCTAAAATTATAGTTCTTGTTCTGCAAAACCATGAGTTCTGAGTTCTAAATCTGTTGAAAAAAAAATTCCCTGTGGATTCACCAGTTTGTTGATGATTAAATTCGCAAAAAAGTTTTTCCCGCAAAGTTTTGTTAAAGCCTATTATTATAAAAGCTAAATAATACTAGTAGGTGGGATCCCCTTGTAGATTGGAGATCAAGTCTGGTGCTTATTTGATGTTATGCTATTGTTTGACACTGCTTACATGGTTGACAGTGTCTTGTTTTATTGGATAATGGATCAGGCATATTATACATGGTTCCTTTGTTGTTCCAAGCTCAAGTTTTATGCCGATGTTTTTTATGGTTATCATTGTTGTCTGTTCTTGGATCTATTACTTGGGACACCTGCAAAAGACATATGTTAGTAACAACAAATGAAAGGATATTAAAAGGAGATTAAGCAATGTGAACCCAAATACAAAAGGGAGAAACTATCCTATGCTTACATGCTATATTATATGCATTAAAAAAATTGTGGCAAATCCTAGCTAACATATGATAGCCATGTGATTTATTGAGGTTTTATTTGTTGTTCCAAGCTCAAGTTTTATGCCGATGTTTTTTATGGTTATCATTGTTGTCTGTTCTTGGATCTATTACTTGGGACATCTGCAACAGACATATGTTAGTAACAACAAATGAAAGGAAATTAAAAGGAGATTAAGCAATGTGAACCCAAATACAAAAGGGAGAAATTATCCTATGCTTACATGCTATATTATATGCATTAAAAAGATTGTGGCAAATCCTAGCTAACATATGATAGCCATGTGATTTATTCAGGTTTTATAGAACATAGTTGACATGCTTTTCTGTATAGTGGAGATGGTAAGATGTGATGTGGGTGGCGCTCTTGGAAATTAAGGGTTGTTGGTTTCGACGCATGGTTCAAAGTGGATGATTTGTTTGATTAGTAGCCGATGTGTACTAAGAATTGAATGAAATTGAAGTGTGGAGGTGATGTGCATTTACTGAACATCACCTTTACTCCTTCTATTGGCCACCATCCTAGTCGGGTTATTGTTCAAACATTGTTCCTATGGTTATGCTCTGATTTCTTAGTAGAGAGGAACCGCTCGGCCAACTTGCGTTTTAAAGCGTTCGATTACAAGTATGTCTTTTTTTTGGCCTTCATGAGTCTGCTCTGGTTATGAAATGGATGTTGGCTCAGGTGTATTGGTTTGTGCCTTCCTTAAGTATTGAAACTATGTAAAATTGTGATTGTGAATTGAAATGTTGATGACTTTCTCTACAATGATGTTGAAGTCATAGTGTTACTGGTCATCCTGGGTGTTAGCAGCCACAAGGGATCTCTGTTATCCTTGTTGGTTTAGTTGGAGAGTCTTTGTTGGTCTTGGTTGGCTATCTTCACGTTTTCATATTGTTGTATCCAGTCTATGGTCTTTTATGGGGTTTAATGATTGGAAGCGCTTGTGTCACCATGCATTGTACATTTGGGCATTGGGTTGTTTTCACCGATAAGGGTCGCGCAGTGAATTATGTTGTTCTTTCTCGGCCCTGTCTTCACTTCAGCGTTGGCATTGTTTGACTAAAGAGACACGAGGGTTATACCCTACATGTGTTAGGTATCATTACCAGGCTAAGTTAGAGCCTTATTCCTCTGTTATGGCCTCTCCTGACACAGGTTTTTATCATCTTGTCCACGAAGTAAGTTGTGGTGTTCTCTGTGTATGTGTTATTAGTCTCGGAGGTTTTACCATTGAAAGGATCTGACTCTAGTGTTGGACAGGAAGCAAACCCTTAACTCCTCCAGTCTGAGGGTTTTAGAGAGAAGATTGTCGGGCCTGTCAGGTTACAATGGTTTATTGTGGATTGAAATGTATTCTCGATTAATTTAAATGCAGGCTCGCCAAATTGGTTATGTGACAATCATATTGATTTTGGTATCTAGTCATTGCTTGTGTTATTAAAATAGAAACCCTACATTGATAAGTGGACAGTTCAAAATACATAGTCGCTCTCTTGTGGTTGATAACCCAGTATTGTCTTTTGAGTAAGTTGCAGCCTCACTTCACATCAATGCGTGGGTATGCGTGGCTTCCACATCATGTTAGGTCGATTGTTGACCTTTACCACAGTCCAAGTATTTCTCTCGGCATTGAATTGGTTGATCGGTTGGTACACAGTTACTGTCTTTTTACATTTTGGATGTTAAAATCAACATTAGTTACAATTGTTTGATGATAGACGCGAGTAATGCATTGGAATGTATGGTGTTCCTACACCATGAATTAGTGGTCATTATAACTATGAGTTGGGGCCAAGTGGTTATTGCAACCGAGATGACTGTAGCAATTCCATCCACTCTATGCATTATGGTTATCTGATTGCGTCATTAGTGATGAGCCCAAGTTTTACACAGCATGGTTGGTTGTAGTTTTGATTTTTTTCGAAGAAATACCTTATTGGATTGATAACTCGACATGATGGGTTGAGTTATTACTGTGCTGTGTGTTTATAATTATAAAATGGTAATGTTGCACCATGGTTTTTGGGTGATTACCCACTGTGTATGTTATGAAAATCTGGGGTTGTGCACTCAGAGGTAATCACACGATTTTCTAGATATGGCTTTGTTGCATTTCAATTATGGTATTATGAGGCTCAGTATGCTATTGTTTCCTTGTGTTGGAGGGATAGCCCCGCATTTTGAATGTTTAGAATTAAAGGAAATTTGGGCCTGTATAGCCACAAAAATGCAACTGTGTTTTGTTGAATGGTTGATTATTTCATGGAAGACTATGAGTTTGAATGACAATTTTTATCAGCGTGTTTAATTGGCAAGAGAGGATATTTGCAAGATGAATATGGACCCTTGTGTTGACCACCCATTATGCATGCAATTTAATTATTTAATGAATTAAATCACAAAATCAAGAACAATTTTTATGTCTACATTTGATGATTGAAATGGTTGGCAGTAGTTGATGAGCAGAGTGAATAAATTGACTGTGTATTCATTTGTGAGATTTCTAAGATATTAAATGAATAAAAACAAAGTGGTTAAATATTTGATTAAGAACATTGGACTAGTTAATGAACAGATTTGTTTGATTAGTTATAGTGGTTGTTAGTTGGGTCACAATGGTCATTCGGTCGGGGTATTTCCTTGCATAGAATGATTATATGGATTACTTAATTGATTTCATGAACAATATCTATTTTCCATTTTCCCCACCATTATTTCGCTTTCCGCTAATTATAACCCCCTCACCTTCCCATATTCATTTTCACTCCTTGTTCTAAAATTGATTACAGTCGAAAGAATTTATGTGTGAAGCAATTGGAAATGGCAGTTTCTTGGTTGGATTACAATGATGTTTCTTTGATTCACATTTCAGTTGATTGTTGTTGTCGTTGAGCAGTAATTGTGTTCTTTTCCCCCTCATTATATCATGTTTCTCTCAATACAAACCCCTCACATATCCCAGAACCTTTTGTTCACCCCCTTCTCATCGAAAAACAGTTTAACAATTAGTATGGATTGGATTGCATGAGTCTGATATATTGTTGAGCCAAGATCTATTTCATATTTTTAAAGAGTTGTCATGTATGGTTAGTTAAAATATCATTTTCTAATCAATCACGCATGCAGGGATGAGATATTCAAATAAAAGGATAAAAACAAAGGCCTATTACGCCTCTGTCAAAGAGAAGGCCCCTATTGTCCCTTCCGCATCTTCAAATAATTCTGGCAAATATGTGTCCTCCCACTTGCATTAGAAGGACGATTGTTCTCATATGATCAGAAACATGAGACTTAAGGATTCCACACAGCCTAAGGCAGGTGCAAAAGGACTAAAAGATGATATCATCAGCAAAGGAAAGATGGCCTCACAAACCGAAAAATATGACTTTTGAGATTTATTTTATCTATTATTGGTGAAAGTTGACTTCAGGAATGTTTATGTTTTATTTGTGGACATATGAGTAATGTTTCTTGAAAATAATTTCAAATATCATGAGCTAAATTAACAAATGTGAATATGTGTATGGGAGTCACAAGGAGGTGTGTTTTGCTTAACTAATAGTCATGTTATGATTTTCATAAGCTAATGGGAGTCACAAGGGGTCCCACCTACTAGTTATTATTTATTTATAACCCTTATTATGATTATTACTTTCCCCCCTAACTAAAGTTGGTTGAGTATTTTAATTAACTTAACTAATGACTTGGTTCAACTACTTCAACCAATTCTAATTTGTTTAAAATCAAAAAGGAAAGGGAGGAACGGAGGAGGATAGAAGTAGAATCATACTAAGGTTTTCTCTTTCAGTTTATGTTGAGATAGTTTAGTTTTCATTCATTCATTTATTCATCACAATCCTAATTCTCTTTTATGATAGCAGGGTCTTATTGTAGACAACAATATTCAGGGTTGAAACACATCATTCAGACACTTGTTTTTCAGAGGTGTTGATCTATCTTTGATAGTCTGTGTAGACTTATCTGTTTATGAATTAATTTTCATGATTGACAAAGGCTATTGTGAAGAGTCGAGTGGGCAACAATCTGTGGCAAGTCGATCTATATTTTAGAGTTCGGTTTTGGTTTTCTGTTAGAGGTCCTTTTGTATCTTCCATCAGAGATGTCTAAGTTTGACTTTGGTCCAAAAGTTTTTCATGAGATTTTGTAAAGAAAATGACTCTTTGGTGAATTTGAATGAAATAAAGGATTTCTTTATATCTCATCTGTCTTGATTATCATCTTGGTGAATTTACTTATATCTTTACATTTATTTCAACAACTGATATGTTCATAAACTTACATAAAAAATAAATTTCCAGCAAGCTTTTGGTTGATAAAAGACTAGCCTAAGCACTCATAATTAATACTTTTGAGTTAGGATGTTATTTTTGTTGGCTATAAACATATGTTGATATTCCCGTCTACTTTTCTCTAGCCAAGAAGAGTCTAAAAATTCTTGAGTAAGATTATTTCTTATCTTTTCCTCAGCAGTATGGCCACTAGCGCCATCCAAAAAACAGGTAGACCTTCTAAGACCCATTTGATAAGGGTGAAACAACCTCCTAAGGAAAGACAACGGTTACACCAGTGACCGATTATTTTCTCAACTTTGGCGATGAGCCAGTTCCAATCAGAGGGCTTGAGTGAATCAAATTTCCTTGAAGAGGTGTATGAATCTATGAGGGAGAAGATATTTTAGTAGGGCGAGCATTTGGTATTGAATATTTGCAAAATGGAAGGTCCATTAGTCCCAATTAATCAAGAGTCTCGAGGAATTGAAGAAGGTCTTCAGTAGTTCATTGATATCCTTCCATTCCTGAATGAAGCCATTGGTCATGATAAGTACATCATCGATGAACAGTAGGTGTAAAATCCTGACAACTCTGGAAAATTTTATCCCATAAATCTTCCCTTCAGATTGACTATTTTTTAGGAGTAGTGAAAGGCCTTCCGTGACCAATATGAATAATAAAGGGGAGAGGGGGAAACCCTGCCTCAAGCCTCTTCCACTGCAGAAAAAAGGGGAAGTTTCACCATTCATCAGGACAGAAAAATTTGCAGCTGTCACTCCGCACATGATCCACTTAATAGAGGAAATATTGAGGCCCGATTATGTCAGGATTAATCTAAGGAAATCCCAATCTATGCAGTCAAACGCTTTTTTCAGATCTAATTTCAAAATGAGTGCCTTTGATTTTTTCGCCTTGATGTTGTGTAGGCACTCACGTTTTGTGCCAATGACATCTAAGATATGTATTCCTTTTAAAAAACCCATCTATTCACCTAAAAGTGTCCTCGAGAGGATGGGCTTGATCCTATTTGCAATTATTTTTGTGATCAGTTTGTAACAAAGATTGCATAAATCAATCAGTCTGTAGTCCCCAAAGGTGGATGGATTGTTTCATTTGGGGATGAGTGTCAGGAAAGTTGAGTTCAGGGTGCCTATGATTCTGCCTCTGCATCTAGAGTCTTCCATAAGGTCCAGCAGGTCAGTCCCAACCAAGTCAAAAAGGTGTAGAAACAATTCTACAGTCCAGCCGTCAGGCCCTGGACTTCTATATTTATTAAATTAATTTAGAGCCCCAAGAACCTCCTGGAGCATGCAAGGATTGTCCAGTAAGTTTGTATCTTCTGTTGTGACTAACTATGGGAAGAGTCTGGTGACAGAAACAAAGTCCTGTGGGAATATGAGTGTAGACACCTCATAAAAATATTTGAAGTGTGTAGTGACCACAACCTTTAGAGTTGACTGTCCCCTGTGTGTAAACCCTGAGTCATCTGAGATCTCCCAAATATGCTTCTTATTTTGTTTAAATCTCGCAAAATAGTGAACAAATTTTGTGTTAAGATCACCACCTTTGATCCAAGTTACTCTCCTATGTTGTCGCCATCGGGCTTCATCCGCAAGGAGGATTTTATTTCTTTCAGTCTCCAGGTGTTGTAAGGAGAGGATCCTATCACGATGTCCCACGTATAACTTGTCTTCAAGGAGAATGGTTTGAATATTGTGCTCCAGTTCTATAAGTCTTGTATGGTTGTGTTGTTTGTAATGGCGAGCCCACTGTTTGATGTGGAATTTAAGAGATTTTAATTTCCAAACCAGGCGGTGTTGGGTTTCCAGTTCGGTGTTGTATATAGGATCTTTCCAGACATCCTTGACAAAGTCATTAAATTTTTCCTCTTGTATCTAGCAAGGATTCATCTTGAAAGGGTTTTCTTTCATAGAAGGTGTGGTATCAAGTTGTAAGAGGATAGGGAGTGATCTGATAGAAAGGGATAGTCCACCTAGGTTCGGATTCGTCCATCTAGTGTAGCTAGAGCTTCTGAGATAAGGACCCTGTCTAGCCTCTTTTTGATTTCCTCGGAGCCTGCGTGGCCATTGCACCAAGTGGGGATGATAACAGTCGGTGGGATGTTTACCAGGGCATGAGCTAGGAAAAGATTTTTAAAGTAGCTAGCCAGTGGATCCGGAGATTCCATAGTCCCCCAGACTTCCCCCACTCTAGTTTTAATATTCAAGTCCCCTTCTATGATAATATTAGAATAGTCAAGTATGCCCCGATTCGCCACCTTATCCCAAAAACGTTTTACACTCAGTGCATGGTCCATAGATGTTTAGTAAGGAGATCTATTGATTATTCTAGAGACATGTACCTGTAAGAAGGATACCACCACTACATAGGTATGGGACCAAATAAAAAATGGAGGGATCCCAAGAAACGACCAACCCACCGGAGGTGCTAATGGAGCTTGCAGCGCTGGTAAGCCAGTTCGGGTGGAATTGATTCAAGAAAGACCTGGATTTTTTTCTATTCACCATTGTTTCATGTAGGAAGATAATGTTCGGTGAAGTCTTGGAGAGTAGTCTTCTAAACGAGGTGATTTTTAGGGACCCCCCAACCCCTCTTATATTGAGTGAGAGTAGGATCATGATTTGGCTTTGGCAAGGGCTTTTACGCCTCTAAGCACTTCATTGTTAGAGTGTGTTGAAGGACCTTCTTTTCTACGAGCACTCCTAGTCTTTATCGGTGAGTGCTCGAAGCCTTTCTCCTTTGATCTGGTATATTCATTTTCAAAATCTGTGTTTGAGTCTGCGGAGAGGTCCAGTGCCTCGCCAGAGACCAAAGGTCAAAAATTACCTCTTCCCCGATAGGTAGGGAGAGGGATGGGAGAAAGTGATTCCCCATAGGTCGGGATGAGAGAGTTGAGGACGTCTCCTATGGTGTTCTTCCCTATATCTGAGTCATAAGGAAGAAGGACATTGGTTTCCTCCAGGGTAGTAAGCAAAGTAGGTGTCAGGTTATCAGTCATAGAGGTTAAGGTAGGGGGGAGAGAGACAAAGAGGGGGGGTCAAGTGGTGGCAAGTGAGGGGTTGTCTGAAGCTTGAGTGGGATCGGTGCTAACTGAAGCTCAAGGGGGCTTGGTGGGGAGCTCGGTGGGGGGATAAGGATGGTTCAGTAAATATTTTCTAGTAAGAGTGGTATTGGAGGTTGGAGGAGGGCAGGATTGTGCCTGTAGCGGGGAAGTGTCTTCCCAGGGAGGAGTTGTAAAGTTCAGAGCTAGATTAAATTGTGTATCCAGTTGTTCTTTTTCCCAGGTAGCCAAAGTAAAGTAAAGAGTAGGGAAGACTTGTTTGAGTTTACCTGTAATGGAATCTGAATTTGCTGGGTCCTCAGCCTCTAATAGGTCTGGATAAGAAGCATGTGTGTTCACCTCCGAGGAATCTATGCGGGAGGAAAGTTCCAACATGGATTCTTCAGTTATCTCTTCTTCCAGAAAGCCAGTGCAATTTTTCCTTAGATTACCAGTTTTTTTTGCAGAGGGTACACCTAAAGGGAATGCCAAGGTAATCTAGTTTTTGGCAGGTGTGGTGTCCTCTCCATTCGATGTCAATGGTTTCCAGCAGTCCCTCATGTATGTCTAGTTCCACTAGTACCTTGGCTACCATTTTGGTGGGGGCAGTGATGGCCTCTTTAACCACACTGATGAAGTGTCCAAGAGTGTTTTCAATGGCCTCTAAGGATTTTTCATTCTAAAGGTGTAGAGGCAAGCTAGGTAGCACTACCTAGAGATGTCGAAGGCGGAAATAGTCTTGTGAGGGTTCAAATTTGACTCACTAATGCTTCAGCGTGAGGTTGGCTATGTCTATCACCCACGACCTCTCTAGTATGAGTGAAGCATCTTCAACATTGTTGAACTGGAAGTTGAACCAACCTCTCGGGAGGTAGGAGATCTCTAGTTTGTAGCCTAGTAGTGGACTCTAGATGGTGCACACCCAGTCTGGAAGGTCAGTTCTGTAGAGGTGTCTGTAGGATAGTCGGCCTATTACAGTGAAAAGTGCCATGGTGACAGAGTCTTCCAGGCTGATATCGACCCCCAACACCATTTTATTTTTTGTTTTCCTGGAGTGCCATAATCTAAGAGTTGATTTCCTATTGCTGGAAGAGTAAGTTTGAGCCTCCCGTCGAGGCCTAGTTATTTCTCCACGAGGAGTGGTGGATATGTGTCGAGCAAAATGTGTGTTGGTAGGGCGTTGCGGAGGGGAGGAGATCTTGTGGAGTGCAGGCGCGTGATGTTGAGACCTCTTTTGGGGGGAAGGGGCAGTGGTTAGCTTCTCTGCAGGGAGAGCAGTCGGGTGTAGTTTATCATGTTGCTAGGAGTGTTTAGTGGTAAATGCAGATGGGGAGGGACTGTCAAGTGCTTGAGCAAGATGATAAAGGGGGGGGTGATGGAATCCAGTATGCGGAGGGGGTTGTTTAAAATGAGAGGTGAGTTCATATGTGGTTTTAAAAAGGCTCATTCTATTCCAGAGTACCTCATCAACAGTGCTCATAAACGCGCTGACTTCGGCCTCCATTTGCGGGAGTCTCGAGGAGATTTTGAAATGAGAGTCATTTTCTAGTATACCCAGGAGGGGACCAAAAGGGACAAGGGGAGAGGATGTGTAACAGAGATAGGGGCTCTGTGGTTTGCCCTGGTCTGTCATGGAAAGGAGGGACATAAGAGTCTGGTCGAATCAGAGGGGGGGGGTGGGTGGAACGAGGGACAAGGATGGGCAGTAGAGAAGGTGGGACAATAGTTTAATGAGAGTTGGGAGGTGAGTTTTTCTGGAGGTAGGCCCCCCCTAGGTCCTAAAACTCCATGTCCATCATAGTTGTAGGTTCTCTTAGTTCTACCATTGAAAACCCGTTCATCGGTCTGAAAAAACTCAAATACATGAATTTTTAGTGAGATAGCTACTTATTAAAAGGGTTGCAACAAATATGTATACTTGGAATTAGAGGATTTTCATTATAAAAGGATTGCAAAACAATTTGCAGTCGAAGTACATGCAGAAAAGTTTTGATGAGAAGATTGCATAACAAAATAGTAGAGCTATGACTTTAAAAAAACTTGGACGTTCTTATCATAAGGTAAGAAAATGATATGGAAAATTTTGATAGAAAGTGCTTAAAATATTTACAACCTTGTAATATTAATATCAAAATTAACACATAAGAGAATGAAGAACATCATCTTAAAGTAATGAGGAATTAGGGGATTAATTTTAAAGTGACCTTATTGTTGATGAATAAAGTTGTAATTTTGAGGGATTGCTTAAGACACTAAGTGAACCATCTTCTTGACATGAAAAGGAAATTGAAATGTCTTACGATGTGAACATAAATAGAGATCTAATGGTAAAGTAAGGAAATAAACTATTCCATGTGAAAAATAATGATGATTATTTATAATGTAATTAATTTATTTTTAAGAGTTTAAATTTTCTTTAATATCAAACACATTCCATACTAATTTGCATATTTTTTAAAGAAGTGTTAGATCATATTAACCCATTAAAACTTGTTTTAATATCAAAACATATTCCATACCAATTTGTGTATTTTTTAAAGAAGAGTTAGCTTATATTAACGTGGTTGAATGGTAGTTTAGGTATGTGGAAGGTACCATATCTATTATAATAGCTAAAAACATAAATATTACATATAATGACAACGAAACATCATAATAGTTGAAACCACAACACCAAAATAATACCTTTATTAATAGGAAACAATGTTCACTTGCCTCTTCGAGGGGGAAACCTCTAGCAAAGCAACACTCTATTACAATAATTCTCAAGAAAAAACTTCTCATGATTGCTACTCTTATTTATACTAATTCTATCTTCTAAAGATCATTATAGAAGAATATCCTTCTAGAAGCAGATGCTTCTATTACGTCTTCTTACATTGACTTATTCCAATTTATTAAATAGGCATTATTAACTAATGTCGAACTTTATTACATTGAAATATATTATTCTATCTACGTGAGGGGTTAGGGAGGTTAGGTCCCTAACATGCCCTCCCCCTTGAAAAAGAGCCTTGTCCTCAAGGCTTAAGATGAGGAAACTATTGCAAACTGGTAGCTGGCTCCCAAGAGGCATCTTCGGGAGTTTTATCTTTCCACTGCACTAACACTTCCTTGATGGTGCATTGACAGAGACGACACTCGCTTTGGTCTAAGACTATTTATGGATGCAACCAAATGGAACCTTCTTCATCCAACTCAGGGAGGTTGGTTTGAGTTTGGCACTTAGTACCAATAACCTTTTTTAAGCATGAGGCATGAAAAACAAGATGGAGCTTAGAATGACTAGGAAAAGCTAACTAGTAAGCCACCTACCCCACTCGCTTGAGAATTGTATAAGAACCATAAAATTTGGGAGACAACTTCTAAAAGTGGTATGTTTTGAGTGAATTATGATTATAGGGTTGAAGACGCAGAAACACCTAGTACCCTTCAATAAATTGTTGTTCGAAATGACCTTGATCTGCTTGTTTCTTCATGCGATTTTGAACCATAGCCTAAAAAAAATTGAGGGTGCGGAGAATGGCCTCACCAACTGCACGATTGTTGTTAACCTCCTGAACCTTCAATACATCTAGCATGTACGAGAGAACCAATGGTGGATTTTTTCCATAGACTGCTTCAAAAAGAGTCATGCAAGTAATTGTATGGTAAGATGTGTTGTACCACCATTCAATGAGGGGTAACCACTGATTCCAATGATTCTGTCGTTCAAATGCAAAACACCTCAAATAGGATTCCAAACACTTGTTGGAAACTTCAATTTTTCCATCAATCCGGGGATGATAGGAACTGCTGAGATGCAATTAGGTGCCCTAGAGATGGAACATTTTTTTTGAAAAATTGTTGGTAAAAGTGGGTCAAAGACAATAGAATGAGGAATTCCATGAAGATTGAAGATATTATCCATGAAAATTTGATCCACTATGGAGGTTGTGAATGAGTGTTGGAGAGCACATAAATTATCAATTTGGAAAGACGGTCAGCTACCACCATCATGACTGATTTATTTCCCGATTTAGGTAAGCCAACAATGAAGTCCATAGAAATATCCTGCCAAATAGACGACTGAATTGGGAAGTTGTTGGAGTGTTCCCGAGGTCTTGAATGTTTCTCCCTTATTCTGTTGACAAAAATCACATTCAAACACAAAGGTGCGGACGTCCTATTTCATACCATCCTAGAAGAAAGAGTGTTTGACCCTTTCATAGGTTTTGGTGAACCCTGAATGCCCTATTGTGGGGGAAGCATGAAGCTTTGAAAGCACCTCAGATTTAAGTTGCGACTGTTTGCTGAGAGACGGATGAAATTTGTAGCGAAGCTCATTATTGTGCCAAGAGTACCCTGGAGAAACTGGAGAATTGGCTTGCAAATTTTGGATAAGGCGATAATTTTGGGGTCTTGCAGCCATTCTTGGTGAGTATCTTGGAGCCAATTTGGTACAATGAAGGAGAGAGAAAAAATGGATCCTTCGTCTTCATACTTTCGTGAAAGAGCGTCAAAAACAAAATTTTATTTTCCCTTCTTGTAAATTATCTCATAATCATATCCAAATAGCTTGGTGACCCATTTTTGTTTCTCTAAGGATGAAATGCGTTGTTCCAGAAACTGCTTGAGGCTCCAATGATCAATTTTAATTTGGAAGTGTTGTCCCAATAGATAAGGATGTCATAGATCCACGCCATGCATAATAGCCAATATTTCCTTTTCATATATTAATTGGCCCAAATGGCACTCTGAAAGTTGTTTGTTGGTTAAAGCCACAGGTCGTCCTTCTTGCATGAGAATTGCACTAATTCCTTTCCCAGATGCATAAAATTCCAGAACAAAAGTATTTTTGAAGTCGGGAAGGGCTAGGACAGGAGTTGTGCACATAACCTCTTTCAAAGAATGGAATGCTTGATCAGTTGCATGAGTCCAACTGAAAGCATTCTTTTTAAGGAGAGAATTGAGAGGGGTTGCAATTTTTCCATAGTTCTTAACAAATTTGCAATAATAACTTGTTAAACCCAGAAAACCATGAAAAATATTGAGACTTTTGGGGCAAGGCCAATCCTGCATAGCTTCAATTTTCTTAGGATCCACCCTGACACCATCCTTGCCAACAATATGACCTAAATACTCCACTTATGAGGTTCCAAAATCACATTTAGATTGTTTGAGGAAATGTTGGTGCTGAGAAAGGAGTTTGAGAACTTGATCCACATGGGAAAGATGGGTTGTCCATGTTTTACTATAGATGAGAATATCATAAAAAAAAACTAAGAAAAAATAACGGAGAAAAGGATGAAAGACACGATTCATGAGACTTTGGAAAGTGGAGGGGGAATTACATAGGCCAAAGGGCATGACCAGGAACTCATAGTGTCCCTCATGAGTTCGAAAGCCCCTCTTGGGAATTCCATCCTCTTTCATACGTATCTGGTGGAAAACATAATGAAGATAAAGTTTAGTAAAGTAGTGAGCACCACTCAATTCATCCAATAGATCATCAATGACAGGAATAGGAAACTTGTCTTTGATGGTGAGTTTGTTGAGAGAATGAAATTTGAGACACATGTGCCACGTGCCTTGTTTTCTGAGGACCATGACCACATGAGAAGAATAGGGGCTATCACTATGAAGGATGACACTCGCGTCAAGAAATTCTTGAAATTTTTTCTCAATTTCATTCTTCTAGGCAAAGGATGATGATACAGGCGGACATTGGGAGGAAGATTGTCTAAAACTAGAGGAATAGAATGATCATGAACACTGCAAGAAGGGAGAAGGCCCTGGGGAGTGGAAAAAATAGTGTGGTGTTTGGAAAGTATATATTGGAGGTCAGGATGCACAAATGGTGTCTCAATTGCTTGAATAGCATTGAGTTGGGAAATAATGTCAGAATGACCTTTTCTGAGGATATTTTCCATTCGATGGGAACTGATGATCTTAGGGGAGCCCGCGGTGAAGCCTTGGAACTTATATTGTTGGCCATCCTATTGAAAATGCATGGTCAATTTCTTAAAATCCATGAGGATGGGAACGAGATTGTGTAACCATTCCAGACCTAACACAATGTCACAACCACCTATGTTGATAGAGAACATATGATATTTCAGGTTGTACTGCCCAATTTGGAGACACACATTTTCACAATGCCCCCCACATTTCATGGAACCTCCATTGGAAATCATGAATCGAAAATTTTTGACTTGCTGGATATAGAAATGGGTTTCTTGAGAAATACATCGATGAATGAAATTATGAGTGCTACCACTCTCAATTAGGATGATGACCTTCTGGTTTTTAATGTAGCCAATTAGCTTGAGGGTTTGAGGAGTAGAGAAGACAGTGAGTGCATTCATGGAAATGGCCAGTTCAACTTTTGGTGGATTAGATGGCAGTGTAATAGGAGTTGGCTTAGGTAGCTCGGTTGTAGGAGAAGCCTCGATCTCATCTTGAACAACATCCTTAGAGATGGCCATGAACAAATTATGTTCCTTACATTTGTGGCCCAGAAAATATTTTTCATCACAATTATAGAAAATACCTTTGAGTTGGCATTCAACCATTTATGCTCAAGTTAATTTTTGTATCTTGAGAGGGGTGGGATGAGGGGCAGGAGTGGAAGGGAGAGGGAACGAAGGGAAATAAGTTTTGTGGTGTTGGGATAAAACAACATTTTGGGCTTCCTTGTCGCAATGAGTAGATTCTAACAAAATCTGGGGGTAAGTCATGAGGACTTGGGCTCATATGTCATCCTTAAGACCACTGATAAAGCATTCTTAGAAAAAAGTATCAGACATGCCCTCTGGTCTAAAAGATAATTGCTCAAATGCAGCTATAAACTCTTACACTGTACCTGATTGTTTTGATTTGGTTAGATGACCCAGGGAGTGTGTATCAATGTCAAAGAGATCATAAAGTTTAGCCAAAAACTAGGTCCAAGCCACGAATCCTTGGTGTGATTTGCAACATCATTTCCACAATTGACAACATTCAGGGTCCAAATAGAAGACACTGTAACAAAGTTTGGGAAATTCATTACTGATGCCATGCAAGGAGAAGTAGTGTTTCATTTGAGTGGCCCAACCAGTGGGATTCGAGCCATCAAATTTGTTCACATCAACTCGTGGAAGACATAAATCATGATTAAAAGGGTTGTATTCAAATTGTTTGGAATTTTAGGAAACGGTATCTTCAATGTTAGAAGGTTGATCAGATGAGGAATGGATTCTAGAAATGGGTAGTTTTTACAGGACCTTGGCAACAACTGAGTCAATTTGAGACTCAAGGTGGGATTCAAGCTACATAACAAGATGGGAATTGATTTCCTTCTTCAATTCCTCTTTCAGGTGGTCCATTTTGGACTCAATGTGGGTAGCTATGTAGTTTTCAAGTTCTTGGTTGCAAGTGTTGGCCATGGTGAGGGGAAAACACAGAAAGAGGTGGGAATGAAAGGTAGGTGAAAAGGGTGGGTGGGTCAATGGAAAAAAAAGGATAAGAAATGATAGGTATCACTGTGATGAGGACGAAAAGAGGACTCCAATGGAATAGGTCCCAAGTAGGGGTGTCAAAAAGGGGGTCTGGACCATAGGAAAAAAAAGGCTAAAAATTGATAGGTATCAATGTAATCATGATGAAAAGAGGAGTCCAATGGGATAGGTCTCAAATAAGGGTGTAGGCAGGCCCCAAACCTTTATTTTGTTTAGTCCTACAGAGTTATACTCCGATCTGAAGAATAATGCAGTGTTTAAAGACCCATATTCTTTACAAGAAAAAATGTGTAGTAATTTCACAACCATAATGTAGGAGGTAAATTTGCATGACAATTTATCTTGTCAGTTCTATTTATGTTTCTTTCCCAAGGGTTAGGGCATTCAAGATTTCTATAGATAAGGGTTTTCCCTATGCTATAGCTCTCTGATATACATGTGGGGTCCAATAGTAGTACTCTACCCAATATCTTCAGGCACCAACTAAGGAGGCTAGATCGTTCCCTTAGTCGTACTACCCAACTACCCAGGTACTAGAGAGTATCTTCTCGAGTGTTGTTCTTAGTGGCACTATAGTAGTCAAGCAACTGATTGTTTTATCTACATAGGGATTCATGATATCTAGGTCGATCTGTATACATGTGTTTTATGATGCACTACCAGTCGAAGGGGTACCAATAGGGGTTACAAGGGTGGCCAACAATGTGCGCTTAAGTACCACTTGTAGTTCTTGCATGTATTCTTCCCCGACTGTGGATTTATGCGTTGAACGAAAAATATATGTAACTTTAATATTGTTGGGTGCATGCCTATTTTGATAAGGAAGTCTATTTTGGGTGCAGGCCTATTTTTGGAGAAGGATCTGTTTTGGGGAAATACCTAACTTTGGAAAGGAAGACCTAATTTTGGAGCACATGCAAAAAGTGGCAAGAAAGTAGCATGTAGAAAAAGAAGGAAAAGCAGTAGGAAAGAAGAAAAGAAACATGTCACATAGGTAGGCAAGCCTAACCATGTTAGGGTTAGGGTTTTTGAAAATGATTGTAATGTCTATAAGCCACAAAGTAGTATAAATAAGGACCTATGAGGTCTAGGAGAGATATAGATAGATATGTATTTCTTGGAGAGTTGATTATTGTGATTATGGTAAGATGTTGAGGATAATGGGCCTTGTAGAATATTCATGTAAGGTAGTTTTTGAGGGTTAGTTCACACGCTAAGGAGCTTAGTGTGATCTAGTCTACCTCACAGAGGTTTCTTACCCTCATCTTGATTGTATTACAGAAGATGTGATGCGCGCAGCACAATATTTTGCAGAAGACTAAATAAAAGAGCATAGAGCCAGATCTTTGTGGACGTAGCCCCAGGAGGGGGTGAACCACGGTAAACTTGTGTGTTGTGTGATTATTAATGAAAGGTTACTTTATTTTGATCATTATCTTATGAATGAATGGTTAAACTAGAAATACCAGCATGCATCCATAGGTTTAAGGATGAATAAATCAGAGAAGTACTTGAATAATAAACACGGATAATGCATGAAGAAGAAAGAAAAAAATCATAAATCCCCACTCTTTTGTAGAATTCAAACACCTGAGTATTGCAGTCACCCGTAAAATATATCTTGGGTGAGACTGCACTATGCACCCTATGCGCAGCGTTGTCTTTTGGTTTTCCAGGAGGGTCGATAGTTTTTTAGGGTTTTGTTGGAAACCTGTTGAGATCTGAACCTAGGTCTGTTGAGATATGACCCTAGGTCAGACCAAGAAGAAGTAGAAGAGAATAAGCAAAAAATGTTTCTGTTGTAAGCTGGAACTGCACAGGATTGAGTGGAAACGTTCCATGGAAGAAACGCACAGAGAATGAAAGTATAAAAGGGAATGTTCAGGCCATGGAATCCAATGAAGGGGAAGATTAAAATATGGTTGGAAACAAAGGAACTTGTATTTGAGCAGAAGGGCAGCAAAAACCTTAATTTAACACCGCACAAATATCTCAACAAATATGTGTTTAGCGACTTGCACGAGGTATTTTTCTGTGATTTCTTGCATTTGTTTTAGGAGTGGTTATTGAGATTAAAAGATAACCACCCTACAAACCAAATCAGATAGCTAGAGTGGAATTCTGTGGAAATCGTGCAGTTACAGCAAGTTAATAACAAATTTACGCGCACGTTAGATTTCTGTTTAGACAGTATTTTTGTAGGGTTTATCACCGAATTTGCAGTAGATACCGCAAAGTATTACACTAAGGCAGAGTAAGATTTTCTAAAGGGAACCAAAGGTAGGTACCTCATATCTCCATATACTTCAATCTATATTTTATTGTATGACAACAACGTGATTACCATGGAGTCAGCATCTAAAATTCCCTGCGTGCATGGGGGAAGGGGGGAAGCAGTGACAGGAGGTTTGGATATGGAAGAGGAGATGGATAAGGGAAAGAAGAAGGAGGCCATGGACCTGATCATGATGGAAGAATACCAGATAAATTAGATAATGGAAAAATATGGAGAGACACATAGTCGAGTACCCTACCAATATAAAATGAATAACAAGAAGAGAGACATACCTAACAAAGAGGGCTTGGCAAGCAATGAAGAGGGAGTAGAGGATCTTCGGGATGTAGAGAAGATTGAGGAAATCATGCACGCAACATATGAAAGGAAAATAAGAGGTCCAAGGTCAGGGACAAAAGGTAGAACTCCAATCCAGATCACCATCAATGTGGAACATACAACCCCATGTGCAACTAATACACTAGAAATATCATCAACGTTTAGACAATCGAATTTTAGTGGAATAAAAATAATAGGACACACACCGAATCAAGGAGCATCAACTGGAGGATCCATTTTAGGAAGTAACAATCAATTATCTACACTACGCGGAGGAAATAGTTCGACATAGTTCAAAATGGTAGCACATGATCCCACGATTAGAATACCACAATTTCAGGGAGAGGCATTAGAGGACCCTGAAAAGCACTTATTCATCTGTGAGAATATCTGTGGAAGCAAAGAATATCATAGATGAGGATACTAAGCTCGTGCAATTAGTGATCACACTAAGAGACCGTGCACTAGACTGGTATATGATCCTAGATGTAAACAATCCATAGGGAGTACCAAAGACTATTGCAGACATGAAAAAAACTACTGGTAAACGAATTTCAGAAGCCCAACTCAGAATACCAATACATGAATGAAATGATTAAAATCAGGAAAAAACTAGGAGAGTCTATTTGGGATATTGATCATAGGTTCAAACGACTCAAATTCAAGTTGAAATATGCAATTACTGACATGCAACATAGGCACTTATTTGTGAACTCACTATTACCACATTTGAAATACTCGTTAAGACAACAAAAGTTCAAAACTCAGGCAGAGGCTCTGAAGGCAACCTTACAACTAGAAGAGAACCAATATCAACAGATAAATCTAGCAATAGAGGAGTTCAAGGAGGATTTGAAGAATATAACATTTCAACTTAATTAGAATAATGGTAAAGAGAAAGGAGAAGTTGTTTGGTGTACTCTATGTAGGACACAAGGACACCATAAGAATGAATGTCCAAATTTCACATAGTATATGAAGACAGGGGTGCCAAACCCATTTCCAACAGGAGGACCATGGTGCGAGATTTGTAAGACACATGGGCATGATCCATATCATTTTCCAATGATGCAGAAGTATAAGACAAGACCAAAATTTTCAGATTGCAATTTTTGCAAATCAGTGGGTCATGATCATAAGGATTATAGAAAGACAGAGATGATGAGAGAAAGAACTTCAGATACTTATAGAGTGCAAGAAGAAATGATGACAGGAAAAGCTGCACCTCATTTTAGCCAGGTAAAACCACCATACAAAAATGCACAACAATGCACAACCACACTATAACCCAACACAGTATAACCAGGTGCCTTAGTACAACGCACCACAAGGAGATCAAGGTGGATACATAGGTGGAGGATGAGGTAGAGGAGGATTTGGATGAGGAAGAGGACCATTATTGTGCTACAATTTCCAAAAATCAGAATATTATGCAAGGGATTTTACACTTCCACCAGAGACATGTATGTATTGTCGCACAACAAACCATGACACAGAAGACTATCCAACACTCTTGGAGAAGATCCATGAAAAAAGGAACCGAAACAACCATAATGTCCAATGGATTTCTGTAGAAGCCAGGGATGATGGGAGAAACATCAATATAGTCACTCGAGGAGGAGCCAAGGAAAGAATTGATGCAGTAACACAAGATGCATCTCAACACCAATGGGTTAAGAAGAACATTGAACCGCATAAGAAGTTTGATGCGTGGAAAGAAAATGAAACATTTAAGGAGACCTCATAGGAGTGTCTCAATAATAATGTTGTGTCTACATCATCTGCGCAACAAACTCATAATGCACCAATATACGAGATGTTTTTCTCAATGCACCATACCAAGAAAGAACAACCTCTAGAGAAAGTAAGTATCATAAAGACTTTTTTGCAATCCTATGTTAAGTTATTGAATGACCCATCATCTGTTAATGTATTACAAAATATGCTAGAAATATGTAACACAGAGGTAGAAGGGAAGTTAGAGAAGAAAACAGTGAATCATCTCCATACAAGAAGAAGAACAAGCAGAGAATTCAGACTGAATTCCAACATTGGGGATTTCAACATGGGAGATGTTATACTAGATTTAGGATCTGAAGTAAATGTCTTACCTAAGAAGACATGGAAGTGTATAGGGGAACCTACCCTAGGATATTCTCCTGTCCATTTGAAACTAGAAAATCAACACAAAGTGTTACCTATTGGAAGACTTAAGGTGTGATAGTAGATTTGGATGGAGTGTGCATTATGGAATATTTTGAAGTAATAGTGATAGTGGATGACACAACACCTTACCCAACATTACTTGGATTAGATTGGGCATTCGATAACCAGGCTATAATCAACCTGAAGAAAATAAAAATTACTTTTGAATCAGACGAATATAGAGTCATTACACCATTGGATCCTTCAGAAGGTGAAAGGTTTGTAGAGGTCACTTGTTTGGATAAAGAAGAAATAAAACATTTATACAAAACCACCACGCGAAGAGACGATTATGTTAACCCAACTGCAAATGGGGTACTCAACTGGAGAAGCATTGCATCATGTGCATCCGACTCAAACACAGGTTTGGTGAATTGACAACAACAATTACATGACGTTTCCACAAGGAGGTGTGCAAGAATAGATCGCGCAGTAAGATGGGTTGGTATAGAAATAAGAGAACCTCCAAGTTTTCATGGACTAAATGAATTAGAGGAATTCTTGAAAACATACAAAGATGAATTTTTATAAAATCAGATGCTCTTAGCCCTAGATATTGCACTCAAGGAAACACCTACAAGATGGTTGGGTGTGCACAAAGAAACAAT
The DNA here is from genome assembly GCA_009831015.1 of Picea engelmannii. NCBI lineage: Eukaryota > Viridiplantae > Streptophyta > Pinopsida > Pinales > Pinaceae > Picea > Picea engelmannii. Next base: position 2,091,241 of record ML778892.1, read on the forward strand.
TCAGGACTAGTATCAATGTAAACGACTACTACGCATTAGATTTAGCCTAGAACAGGGAAGCAATAAATTGCATAGGTATGATGGGCAAGGAACACTAGTGGAACACTTGCAGAAGTGCAGGACACAAAGGAGGATGACACCACCAGAGGAATGACCTCGTCACTTTATCCATACATTGGAAGGAATCTCAGGGAACTGGTACATAGATCAGGAGATGTGCAGAGGCACTACATAATGGATAAGATTACAACAGAATTTTGTGGTAACCTTCTCATTTGAACATGAGAACCCTAACATTGATTCAGCACTGAATTTGATACGGGAATTGATATTTTTTGATGAACCAGAAGTGGAAATCATGACAGAGTATGAACAACATAACAAATAGGCATTCAAAGAGTTACTCTCATGCTATCATGTGGAAGAGGAAGAACCATATGAAGGTGATCCACATAAAATTCATATTACATATATTGAGGGGGAAAGTGAGGTGGAAGGTCCATCTCTGGAGTCAAAAGTATTTGTTGCACCAATCAAAGTTAAGAAAATCAACATTGGGACAAACGCCACTCCTAAAATGGAAAGTATTGGAGACTTTTGGGATGAGAAAACATTAGGAAGAATAAAAAAGTTACTGCACAAATACAGTGACCTGTTTCCAACAACCTTTTCAGAGATGAAAGGTATAGCAAGAGATCTAGGTGAGATGAAGATACCCCTCAAACGTGAGGCTCAAACTATAAGGAAAATACCTTATAGACTGAATCCAATGTATAAGTAGAAACTGACCGAATGTTGGAAGCTAGTATCATAGAACCAGTAGAGGAATATGAATGGATCAGTCCCATGGTAGTCCGAGAAAAGAAGTAAGGGGGGATAAGTATTTGTGGAGATCTGAGGAAACTTAATGAAGCTTTCTTACATGAACCTTTCCCCACCCCTTTTACATATGAGGTCTTAGAGAATGTGGGTGGCCAGGAAGCATACTCATTTACATATGGATTCTCAGGTTACCATCTGATTAAAATCGCTCCAGGGGATAGGGAAAAGACTACATTTTCTACAGAATGGGGATCTTACCAATATAAAGTCATGCCATTTGGGATGAAGAATGCACCAACCATATTTTCAAGGGTAGTCATAGCTTCTTTTAAGGAATTTATACATCGGTTTCTAGAAGTATATCTACATGACTGGACTGTATATAGTCTATTAAAATACCATGTAGAAGTGTTAAGACTAATGTTGGAAAGATGTAGACAATGTCAAATATCATTAAACATCAAAAAATGCATATTTTGCACACCTTTTGGAATATTTTTGGGACATATAGTAAGTAAACAAGGTTTACTGGTGGACCCTTCTAAGAATGTAGTCATTGTGAATTTACCACCACCAAAGTTAGTGCGCCAGTTAAGGGAAACACTGGGACATGCAAGATATTACAGGAAATTTATAAAGGGGTATGCACATATTACTGCACCAATGGAAAAAATGTTAAAAAAGGACACCAGATTTCAGTGGAATGAGTATTGTCAACAAGGATTGGACACTCTAAAGGAAAAGATGGTGACAACACCTATATTAGTATTTCTAGATTGGGAAAAACCATTTCATGTGCACGTAGATGCATCAGCCATAACACTTGGAGCAATTCTAGCACAGCCAAGAGTAGGGGACTTAGACCATCCTGCAGCCTTTCCAAGCAGAAAGTTTTCAAAATCTGAGAAGAATTATAACACCACAGAAAGAGAAGGTCTAGCCATGGTATATGCACTTCAAAAATTCAGGCACTATTTACTGGGTAAACATTTTAAAACTTTCACAGACCATTATGCCCTCAAATATCTAGTCAACAAGCCAGTGTTAGGGGGGAGGATCTATCAATGGCTATTATTAATCCAAGAATTTGATTTCGATGTGATAGTCAAACCAAGAAAGCTGAATGCAGGACCAGATCACCTATCAAGGGTAACTAATGGAGAAGAACCTACTAATTCGGAAGACAACTTCCCTGATGCAAAATTATTTTCAGTACAGATAGTTGATGAATACTTTGTTGATATTATTGAATACTTAAGTACAAGGGTTGCACCACATGAATTTAGCACTACACAAAAGAAAAATTAGGTAGTCAGAGTTGTAGACTATCAACTCATTGCAAGACATTTATACACGATGGGTGCATATATCATTTTGAGAAGTTGTGTATTGGAACATGAATGACCCATAATTTTAGTAGAATCTCATGAAGGTATAGCTAGAGGAAACTATGAAGGAAAATTTATTGCACAAAAGGTATTGCATGTAGTATTATGGTGACCAATAGTCCATAAAGATGCCAAGGAATATTTCCAGAAATGTGATGTCTGTCAAAGGGTTGACAAACCCAATAGAAGGGATGAGATACCCCTGAAACCACAAGTGACTCTGCAGATATTTGAAAAATGGGCAATAGAATCTGTTGGAACTATTAATCCACCAACAAAGATGTCAGGAGATAGATATATCATCACTACGACTGAATACTTAATGAGATGGGAAGAAGCAGCACAAGTCAAAGACTATAGCGCAAAGACAACACCACACTTCTTATTTGAGCAAGTGATCACCAGATTTGGATGTCCCAGGATTCTGATGAGTTACCAAGGAACTCATTTTATTAATAATACCATCAGGGCTATGACTGAGGAGTTTGAAGTCTATAACTAGAAGACTACACCATATCATCGTTAGGCAAATGGAATAGTAGAAGATTTCAATAAGATTTTGGAAAATGATTTGACAAATATATGCAATGTCAATAGGGATTATTGGGACTTGAAAATACCAGAAGTACTATGGACATACAGGACCACATGCAAGAATTTGACAGGACATACACCATTCAGATTGGTGTATGGACAGGAAGCAGTGCTACCATTAGAATTTATGGTACCTAGTCTGCGCGTAGTAGAAATTACCAACATGACAGAAAGAGGCATAGTACAAGAGAGGTTAAATCAACTAATGGAAATGGAAGAGGACATGATTCTGGCAGGATTTCACCAGGAAGTACAGAAAGCAAGAGACAAATCCTAGCATGACAGACATATTAAAAATAAAAGTTTTAAGGAGGGAGACCTAGTTCTTCTCTATGAAAACAAATTTTTGCAACACCCTGGTAAGTTTATAATGCCTTAGCTAGGGCCATATGAAGTAAACACTGTCACAGATGGGGGTTTTGTACACCTAAAGGATTTGGGAGAAACAAAATTTAAAGGAATGATCAACGGTAGTTGGCTGAAACTGTACAGGGACAATCGACCTACAAACCCCTAAAAATTACAGTGCAATAAGAAATTCATGTATATAGTGTACTATAGTAGATATTAGGAAAGAAAACTTATAAAAAGGAAGACAAAAGTAGAAAAAGAAGAAAAAGGAAGACAAAAGTAGAAAGGGAAGGAAAATACAAAATATTGGGAAATATCGTGCGCAACAGATAGTGGAATCAGATCGACAAAAATAAAAAGTGATCGCACGCAACATATGGCTTACATGAAACAAACATAGCGCACCAAGGGAAAAGTCACAGAAGAAAATTATGGTGCACCAAAAAGTTACAACACACTGAGAAACAGGCCAACGGTCGAAAAAGCAAAAACCGGTTGTCAAGGTAAAAAGGTGCGAAGTGGGAATTTATGAAACTTAACAAAGTATGCTCGACAAGATTTAATGCATTTATAACCATCAAAGAAGAGTCTCTGAGAAGATTCATGGAATTTATGACACCTTGTATATAACTAAAACGTGAGACAGATGAGTCGTATTGTGAATTTACAAACCCACGAAGCTAAGGAGCATGAAGACATGAGCTGAATAGGTGAGTTCATAGATCGGAGCAGCCGAAGTTTAACCGGAGAAGGAAGAATTACCCACCATGGCACCTCCAAAGGTTGGTGCACCTAGCCAAACAACACAGAAAATACACAGTAGCCATAGGTCACAACAGGAAACCGTAGAGGCAAAACAGATGTTTACACAGACAGAGGGAATTGTCTATGTCGATGTGATTCCTTCACCAAAGATCGAACCAGTAAGAACCACACTGGTAGAGGAAGAGTAGGCCCCGACGATGGATGAGATGGACATCGATTCACATGAAAGTGTGCAAGGCCATGACCCATTAGCAATAGGAAACCCACAACAACCTTCGAGAGCCGAAGTAGCCTACAAAAAAATGGCGTTGATAGTGAAAGGATGGAATCTAACGAGCCAAGGCCACAACATATGGTGGGGTCCATGGATCAGGAGGAAGTGAAACTTGAAGATATCATGGGGAAACCAGAGTCAAGTTGGGAAGAAAGAGAACTAGAGGCTAGTACATCTAGCGTGCCAACACAGAGAAAGGGGAAACAACCCATCGCGCAAGCAACCCGACACCTCGATCGTTTTGTCACACATTCCAGATGGGGTGCAGTCCACACCAAGTTTACTAGGTTGTGTCGAAAGGTTATGGTATGCAGACCACGACGTGTCTGACACCAACAAATTCCTAGAATTTGCACAACAGGTGTATATGGAGAGCTTGAGAATAGGGTCGTTCAAAGATCCAGTGTTGCAACCAAAGCAGTGGGTGGCAGGCTTAGTAAACATAAGGATTCTTAATCTATTGGATATTCCCCACTTTGGTAGGGGAAATATGTGAATAACTGCGTCAAGCAGTTACTGACGGTCCTCCATGGAGGATTTTTGTGGTTGGATGAACCAGTCTCAATCGATGTGGAATTAATTTCATTCATCACAGGACTGCCATCAAATGGCGAGAGGCCCTCATAGTACATGGATGATAAAACCAAGGAAAAGGCCCTCACAAAAGAGATGAAGAAAACTTATGGGACATAAAGGTGCTCACACAACAACATCATAAAAAGGATCAATGATGCAGCCACCCAGATAGAAACGAAACTAATGGCCTGTAAACTATTTCGAAAAAGTCGCAAGGAGGACGTTCCCGCAGGAGTTGTCACAGCAACAACACAATGCGCAAACAACACCATTGTCAGTTAGGCCCCGTACTTACTAAATCTGTTCATAGACTACTGTAAGGATTCTTAGGACTTGGGAACCGAGTTCCACTACTCATGGCTCATTATATTGATAGCATTGATTGGATGGAAAGAGCTTACGTATTCATATTTTTGCGACAAAGTAGGACGATGTCGCGCAACATGGTACACGCCGTTGGGAAGCACTTCTAATCCCAAGAGGAGAAGTGGTAATGCCAACACTTTCACTCGGTATCTCAGTGACATATAAGAGAGTATAGCCAACACCTAGAGAATAACTCCTGAAGTGGTCATGCAGTACCAGGGGATAGAAAACTTTAAAGCTATGCGACAGAACATGTGGATCCAAGCGCGTAGAGATCCAGATAAATAATGGCTACAACTTCGATTCTGCATCAACGCAGAGGAAGTTGAATGGGCAATGAAATACTGGTAGGATGATTGGAAGATCTCGGTCATCACCAAGGACATGCCAAAAGGGAAAGAAGTGGAACCAGGGTCATCCAAGACCTTTGCAGGAGGAAGCGTTGCAACTAAGAAACCAACAAAGTATGTGAAGCCTGGTTCAAAGATAACACAACAAAATAAGGGAAACTCCCCAAAGAAGGATGGGCAGATAAGAAAGAAGGACAATGCCCCAGCGCAGGAAGAAAAAGGAAGGGGGGACACAGAGACACGGGAAATCTTGTCAGCAACTACTTTGCAAGAGACAGGGCCACCCAAATGGCCAATCATACATATAGGTGGGTCGTGCAAGAAGGCCAAGGCCCACAAACAAATCCTAGAATACACAATCACCAAGGATGATGTTGATCTAGTTGCAGAGAGGGTGCAACATAGTGTGCAAATGACACCATGCTCAGTTGGGCCCCATACTTACTAAATATGTTCCTAGATGACTGCAAGGATGTGCAGGACTTGGGAACCAAGTTCCACTACTCCTGGCTCATTATATTGATAACGCTGATTTGATGGAAAAAACCTATGTATTCATATTTATGCGATAGAGTAGGACGTTGTCATGCAACACGATACACATCGTTGGGAAGCACTTTTGATTCCAAGCGGAGAAGTGGTAATGCCAACACTTTTTCTCAGTATCTTAGCGCCATACAAGAGAGTATAGCCAACACATGGAGAATAACTCTTGAAGTGGTCGTGCAGTATTAGAGGATAACCAACTTTAAGGCTATGCAACACAACATGTGGATCCAAGCACGTAGGGATCCAAATAAATAATGGCTACAACTTTGATTCTGCATCAATGCAGAGGAAGTTGAATGGGAAATGAAATACTAGCAGGATGATTGGAAGATCCCAGTCATCACCAAGGACATGCCAAAAGGGAAAGAAATGGAAGTAGGGTCATCCAAGACCTCTGCAGGAGGCAGCGACACGACTAAGAAACCAACATAGTAGATGAAGCCCGGTTCAAAGACAACACAACGAAATAAGGGAAACACCCCAAAGAAGGATGGGTAGATAGGAAAGAAGGACAATTCCCCAGCGTAGGAATAAAAAGGAAGGGGGGACACAGAGACACAAGAAACCTCATCTGGAACTACTCCATAAGAGACAGGGCCACCCAAATGACCAATCATACATACAGGTGGGTCGTGCAAGAAGGCCAAGGCCCACAAAAAAATCCTGGAATACACAATCGTTGAGGATGATGTTGATCTAGTCGCAGAGAGGGTGCAACACAATGCGCAAATGACACCATGATCAATTGGGCCCCATACTTACTAAATCTGTTCCTAGACAACTGCAAGGATGCGCAGGACTTGGGAACCAAGTTCCACTACTCCTGGTTCATTATTTTGATAGTGTTCATTGGATGGAAAGAGCCTACATATTCACATTTCTGCGACAGAGTAGGACAATGTCGTGCAACACGATACACGTTGTTGGGAAACACTTATGATTCCAAGTGGAGAAGTGGTAATGCCAACATTTTTTCTCAGTATCTCAGCGACATACAAGAGAGTATAGCCAACACATGAAGAATAACTCCTGAAGTGGTCGCGTAGTACCAGGGGATAGCCAAATCTAAGGCTACGTGACACAACATGTGGATCCAAGCACGTAGGGATCCAGATAATAAATGGCTACAAATTTGATTATGCATCAACGCAGAGGAAGTTGAATGGGAAATGAAAGACTGGCAAGATGACTCGAAGATCGAAATCATCACCAAGGACGTGCCAAAAGGGAAATAAGTGGATGGAGGATCATCCAAGACCTCTATAGGAGGAAGTGTCGCGACTAAGAAACCAACACAGCAGGAGAAACCTAGTTCAAAGACAGTGCAACACAAGAAGGGAAGCGCCCCAAAGAAGGATGTGCAAATAGGAAAGAAAGACAATGCCCTAGCATAGGAAGAACAAGGAAGGAGGGACATAGAGACACAGGAAACCCCATCGGCAACTACTCTGCAAGAGACAGGGCCACCCAACTAACCAATCATACATACAGGTGGATCGCGCAAGAAGGCCAAGGCCCACAAACAAATCATAGAATACACAATCATCGAGGATGATGTTGATCTAGTCGCAAAGAGGGTGCAGGACCACGCAATGGAGGAGTATGAGGAGGCTGAGAACCAAAGAGGAAGGATAAGAAATGAGCTGACCAACATTAAGCAGGGCCTGGAATAGATGCAAGCAACCAAAATACAAGAGAGGGGAGCATAATTGATCCCCCGACTGACAGAATCAAGGGACAAAACCACATAGAACGAAGAAGACACAATCCAACTCATAGCGCAAGCAAGTCCGAGCTTCCAGATAACAACATATATACTGCAGGTCGACGAGGCCATAGCACAGACGCCACTTAAATACCTGGTGTAGGTACAATTGGTATTGGTTAACATACCAATAGAGACACTACACAAGCTACAAGTTTGTATCATACATGAAGTGCAATCACGAGCCAAAGAAGATATGACGGAATCACAAGTCACCAGAGATGGCAAGCATGCACTAGAAATTGTGATAGATTCGGTCCAGCTGGAGACACAGGAGGGGAAGAAGCGCACAAATAAATTGGAGAAGAAGATGAAGGAAGTCCTTACAAAAGTTCTGGACAACGTGCAGGCAACCGCGAGTAGTGCGGAAGAACATATTCAAATCATTGTGCAGATGCTTGAAGACTATAAGAAGGATATTGAGGAACTCAAAGAAAATTTAACACCAACTACTCCTCCTGAAGTTACAGCTGAAAGGGAATAACATGCAACCCTACAAGTAGAAATGATGGAGAGAGAAGCCAAAAAGGTCACAAAACTTTTTGATAGGACCGCACAATTATGGACGACGTTGGAGGAAGATGACAGGGTCCAACAACTAGACCAACAAGAGGATGAAATCATCAATGCAATCCAGGAGCTGAAGCAATGAGAAAAGGTCATGAGCATTACAAAGTGGTTAAAGAGCACATAGGAGATGAAGACCTTGTAGACAGAATTGAAGACTGTGCAGAATAACAAGCAGGAAAGGAAATCCCAGTTAGAACCCCTCCAGAAGAAAGAAAAGAAAATAATTATGAAATTGGAGGAGGAGAAGACAAGGATGGCCCAGGATCATGCCGAGAGAGTAGAGCCTCTAAAGGAACACATCACAACGCAGAGGGTAGAGGAGCTTACAGAGAACGTCGCGCAAGAAATATCCAAGAGGGAAGAATTAGAAGGAAAGTTTCATAGCTTGGCAAAGGCTGTATAGGGAGTGCACACTACCTGAGTGGCTCGGGATGAGCCACGTGTTAGTGTTGGGGGCCTGTTGAGCACATGCCTATTTTGAGAAGGAAGTCTATTTTGGGCGCATGCCTATTTTTGGAGAAGGATCTGTTTTGGGGAAAGACTTGACTTTGGAAAGGAAGACCTAATTTTGGAGCATGCCCAAGAAGTGACAAGAAAGAAACATGCAGAAAAAAAAGGGGAAGCAACAGACAAGAGGAAAAGCAACATGGCGCATAGGAAGGAAATCCTTACCATGTTAGGGTTAGGTTTTTTGACAAGGATTGTAACGGCTATAAGCCACAAAGTAGTATAAATAAGGACCTATGAGGTCTAGGAGAGATATAGATAGATACATATTTCTCGGAGAGTTGATTATTGTGATTTTGGCAAGTTGTTGAGGATAATAGGCCTTGTAGAAGAGTCGATTAAGGTAGTCTTTGAGGGTTAGGTCACAGGCTGAGGAGCCTGGTGTGATCTAGTCTGCCTCACAAAGGGTTCTTACTCTCATCTTAATTGTATTACAGAAGATGTAATGCGCGCAACACAAGATTTTGCAAAAGACTAAATAAAAGATCATAGAGCCAGATCTTTGTGGACATAGTCCCAGGAGGGGGTGAACCATGGTAAACTTGTGTGTTATGTGTGATTATTAATTAATGGTTACTTTTTGTTGATCATTAGCTTATGAATGAATGATTAAACTAGAAATATTAGCATGCATGCATAGGTTTAAGGATGAATAAATCAGAGAAATACTCGAATAATTAACAAGGATAATGCATGAAGAAGAAATAACACAATCACAGATCCCACTCTTTCCTAGACTGCAAACACCTAAGTATTGCAATCACCCATAAAAGTTATCTCAAGTGAGATTGCGTTGTGCACCCTGTGCGCAGCATTGCCTTTTGGTTTTCCAGGAGGGTCGATAGTTTTTGAGGTTTTTTTTGGAAACCTGTTGAGATCTGAACTTGGGTCATCCCAAGAAGAAGTAGAAGAGAATAACCAACAAAGACACTGGAATATGTTTCTACCTTGAAAAAAAATAACCCACAATTTGATGCCAAGGAAAGTGCTCTAATACCACTTGTAAGGTACCAGATCTATTATAATAGCTGAAAACATAAATATTGGAGAGAAAAACAATGGAACACAATAGATGAAACTACAACACCAAAATAATACCTTTATTGATAGGAAACAATGTTCACTTGTCTCTTCGGGAGGGTGACCTCCTATAGAGCAACCCTCTATTACAATAATTCTCAAGACAAAACTTCTCATGACTCATACTCTTATTTATATTAATTCCATCTTCTAAATATCATGTTTATGTTATATTCTCTCCTTTATATATTTTCATCATTTTTTTAAGGGTTAGAGTTGTATTTTATATATGTTTATCATTTTTTTGTTTTTTGTTTTAAAGTTAATGTTGTTTTTCAAAAGCAATGATGGTTTAAGTATTTATATTAGATTTTTTATATACATGTTTAAGTTGTAAATATCTTCTTGGGCCTTAAGTGTATGTTGAAGGGTTTATATTTTTAGGTTGTTCTATTGTTTAAAAGGGAAAAATTGTAAAGCAAGACTTAAATTATTCAGTATTATTCAAAATATTATTAGCATGTTTTTTTTTGGAAAATTTTATGGAAAAATTCAAGGTATGCTTCCTCACATTCATGGATGGCATCTCTAATAACATGTTGGTGTAGACTAATATACTTTGAATTATTTATGTTTTAGGTTGTTCTTCTTAATTATTGTTTTGAAAAGAAATGTTGTAATTTTCAAGGAAGACTTAAATTATTTAATATTTTAGAGTTTTATTTAAAATATTACTAGTATGTTTTTTTTTGAAATTTCATAGGAAAATTTAAAGGATGCTTCTCCACATTTATAGATGATATCTCTAATAACCAGTTAGTATAGATTAGTGCATCTTACTTGGGGGAATTTAAATTGGACACTTATTAACATAGAACTAACCAAATGCCTAATAATATTTACAACAACCCATTAAAGTCATCCTAAACCAAAATAGTAGTAATAAATTCTGGAATATTGATGATTTAAAGTTATATCTAATAAAGATATTTTTTGAAGTAATTTAATTTAATTATTTTTAATTACTTAATTTACTTTTTGAAGTAATTTATTTTTGTTATTTTTAGTCGTTTTGTTTGCTACCGTGCTTTACCTACCTTTTAAGATGTATTAAAACATATGATAAGAAGATTTAGAATTACAAAAATAATATATTTATATATATATGTGGCATATACATAACGTTTCACAATTTCTAGTATTACATACTTTTGAGAAAGCTTCTAAATACTTCTGCAAAAAGTGTATACTTGATAATGATGTGAGAGCCTCTAAATACTTCTAGAAAAAGTATATATTTTGATAATGATGTGATGACTTTAGCATGATTCACATGGTTCGAGATCTTATGTTTGGAGCAAAAATATATAATATATCTAGATTAACACAAGCTTATAAAAACATTTTGACATGACAACTTGATGGCCATATATCAAATTTTTAATATTAATAAATTTAATTAAAAATTAAAAAATATATATTAAATTGAATCCATTTTTATTTATTAATTACTCATAACTTTATAATAATTGGATCAACGCTTGACGTATCTAACTAGATATGCGTAATCAATTTGTATCATAAATCCAAATCCAAAGCCAGGTGTTGTCACATGTGTAGTGTAGAAAAATAATACATCTAGTATTAATGTAACTCAAATATTACTCTGCACAGGTTTGTCAGACCAGCCATGGTTAATATATTTTTAATGAATTTTTCATGCTTTCATCTACCAGTAAAATACTGAAAAAAGTAATTAAAATATTTGTCATTACGCGCCGCAACAATACATTTTGCTGCCATTTTTTCAGCCAGTAACAGTTATATATAAGAGGAACTAATACATAACTCGGCGTATTACAGAGAAAAAACAAAAATCTGTAAGCACCGTTCGTTGAAAATAACAGTTATATATAAGAGAAACTAATACATAACTCGGTGTATTACAGAGGAAAAATAAAAATCTGTAAATACCGTTCTTTGAAAATGGTTGGACACCCAAGTAAAGGAAGGCACGCAACTGTTTGTTGTGCCGCTTATTTCGATTAAAATAGAATATGAAGAAACTTGTCAAATCAGAAAATTGACAACTAGCTACAGGATAACGGCTGGCTGACTGGTTGACAGCAAAAAGTCACTAACCATGCCAACAACACGCAACACAGTGTGGATCATGAGATGAAGCATGCAAAATCAACATGTTCACTCGAACATGCACAAGATCACGACAGAGAAGACTCAGTCGTGTCACCAATCCTATTCTCCCTACACACGTCATTCAGATTAAAGTAGAGTGGTCTTTGAAATTGCAAATTGCATTGCATGCTATTATTTTATTGGAATTATCCCCAAGGGTGTGAGCTCTCACGGAATTCACATTGCTAATGTCAGTATATAAAATGTCCCATTCTTCAGTACTGGGGATTTTAACCAGAGATAATTGAGATAATGCAAAATTAGTCTCACCTAAATTGTAACGTTCAATATACAATATAAAATGGTAGGCTGCAATAAATTAGTAACAGTATTTAATTTTTTTTGAGATTTTGCCCCTAGATAGATATTTTAGATAATCCAAAACCTAAAATATAACGTTCAACCTGTCAATTTATAAAGGTTATATTGTCTTATGAACTGTCATGGTGCAATAAACTAGTATAAATTCATTTTCACAAATCTAGGCGAGTATAAATCTCTGGGAATTGATTTTTTAATTAAAAAATTGATTATTTTCACAAATCTAGGTGAGTATAAATCTACGTGAATTAGTTTTTTGACTTTTTATGATGTATGATATTTTTAATCCAACTTTATAAATTCAAACAAACTTAACTTGATATCAGTATAAAAACTATTTCAAACTAATGTGAAAATTAAAAAAAAAAAAATCATTACAGAGAATATCAAAAGATTTTCACAGCACAGCCCAGATACAAAGATTACTGGCTCTCAACAACAGGTCAATACACATATAATCTAAAATACAAAATATACTACATATATAATCTAAAATGCAAAACAGATATATGCCAAAGAAAGAAAATGATCATAGGTTTTCACAGTACATACACAAAGATTAAGATTACCAGCTCAACACAGTACAGACACAAAGATTAAGATTACCAGCTCAACACAGTACAGACACAAAGATTAAAGTTACCAGTTCAAGATAATGATCTAAAATGCCATAAGTTCTCACAGTACAGACACAATGATTAAGATTACCAGCTCAGCATATGATCTAAAATGCAAAACAGATGTATGGTAGAGAAATGGAACTTGTGTAAAAATAGAAAATCTATCAGCATATTACTTCATAAGCTTAACAGAAAGCAACATGAATATAATCAAAGATTGCAGATGCAAAGAAATGAAACATGTATAAAAATACAAAAGCTAGCTATCACTTCAGAAGCTTCACTGAAAGAAAACATTAGTAAGGACATAATTAAACAAAGCAAAAATAATCAAAATAGATCTGAATAGAAAAGAATTGCTCAGGCTAGATGGATCAAATAATCAGTATGTGTACATAGCAATGACATTTTATTGATCAATACCATGATATATTCATATGCACGGTACTATATAGAATAGAACTGTGCATATGTAAAGTACAATATAGAATCTGGAATCTGTTGAAGTTCTAAAACATCATTAGGGCAAACTGAACAGGCAATCAAATCTTGATGTCTTATTGAAGCGGTTGTGCCCCTCTATCTTCATCTTCTCCAGGCTTGAATAGCAAGCATGGATGTCTTCTCCATTTATTGTTTTTCCATAGATTCATATTTCTCCATGCCCTGAATTTGACAGATTTCACTGTCAAAGAACGGTCATACTCAGTACCATACACTGGATCACATGCACTGCATAACCTATATCCTGCAACACAATCTTCAATATGTAAGATAATTTAATCTAAAGAACAAATATTATTGAACAGGCTTTCAATGAGGTCCATTCCTTCGGCCCTGAAAGTGAGTTTGTCGTTGTTGTATGATCATCGGAGGTCTAGCATGAGAACCGGAATATTAAATGTAGCCAAGGACAACTGGCCAACACCCACATATGTGCATTGAACCAAAAAAGGCATTTTCACTCACACAGAACATGCTGCCGGCAAGTCATCCTTGGCTGCATAAGACATTCTGGCCCTACATGCAAGGTCCCAGATGAATAATATCTGTACCAGGATTAATCAATCACCTTCCAAAACGCAAAGATCTGTCTGTCGAATGAAGAGAAGTTAATATACCACAAATTCCTAAAATAATTCCAACACTAGGTTAATCAATCAGCACTTTATATAAATATATTGGCAGAAGCAGATTGATATGCACAAGGAGGGCAACATAGAAGAAGAACCGATGATAAGAAAAAAAAAAAGTATTTTATTGGGCCCGACGGGTTTGACATCTCAAAGACAAAGAGGTAGGGTTTTGGAAGATGTGATAGGAAATAAGAAACAATGGACTATTGAACAAGAAGAAGAAAGGAAACAATACTGCATGAAATTAAAACCAATCTGAATAATAAACAGAAGACTCTGTAAGTTGTAGGGATGGTAGGAGGGTGTGGGAGGGGCAGAATTTATAGTGTAATATGAGAGGGTGATATCCATTATTGATAGGGAAGGTGGGGCTCTCATAGCTCTACTCTCTGTCTACCATTCTGCTTGCCCTGCAGCTTTACAGCTCAATCAGAAGGCCATATCGTCCCCCAGAGGGAAAAACTCCATATTTCCCTAATTTCTTTAACAGTGCACCGTGACAGTGCCCATCTGTTCTGGTCAGCCATGCCTGCACTGACTCGTGGACAACCGAGTACGAAGCATACAAATGCAAGAGGGCCTAGAACGGGAGACCCCGTACGCGTCCATTTATAATTCCGACTTGAAATGAGGGGTACCTATCCTTCTATGAACTTGCTCTCAAATACCTGAAAAAGGTCGGTGCGTTGTAGTTTTATTTTTTAACATTATGTACCCCAATGCCGCTGCTATTATAAATTCAAAAAGAAAAAGTGATTCAACTTTTTAAGATTCTCAGTCTGCTCGAGCTCTTTTGGGCCAATTGGGTGTTCTACAAATGAAATATTTGGCCATTGGCCTAACTTTTATGATATAAAGAATTATAACATATTTACAAAACTTATAATGCTCAGGGTTGGAGTTGTCCTTGTCGAATGTCATCTCAAAGCTGGACTTCTTTCGAGGTTCGTTGATTCTCTTGATTATTTTCTCCAATGCAGGTACTCCCATAAGATCAATGATTGGTTTATTTGAAATTTATATTAACATTTAAAGTTAATGGGAATGTTCTTTAATAAAAATTTGAAGAATAGTTTAAATTCTTTAAATTTGTTGATTTTATATATTAGTCAAATTGCCTTTTATGTAACAAATAAGAGGGTAAATTAAAAAATAATAAAAATTCATGTTACTTAACACATTAAAATAATAATAAAAATTATGTGAATTTCATTAGATTTAGATGGGCAAAGGCTATGGAACAAGATCAACTCTTCATTAACCAAATAGGATCCCATGCTTGGCTCCCCTAACTCCCACCGGTTTCCCTTCTTAACTTTGGACTTAACCCCTCAGATCTTTACTTCGGAACTAACCCCCTACAATTTTTCGGACCTTCCCGACTACTCCTTCACCCCTCCACCCCTTTCCCCTTCAGCCCCTCTGCCCTTCTTTGTCCCCCTC
>ML778892.1:2122846-2143079 GCA_009831015.1 Picea engelmannii
AGATAAAGGAGATTTGTAAATGCATGTAAAAAAATAATTTAATACGAGTTTTAACTAAAATATTTTAGTGAGAGATAGAAATAAAGTACTTTATATATGTCAAAGTAAATTGTGGATTTATAAATAATAGAGAAGCAATGGATCTAGATTAATCTCATTTAAATATGTAAAACCTACAACTCAATGTTAATAAATTATTATAATATGCATATGTAAAATTACAATTTTAATTATTACTGAGATATTTGTATTTACATTTTAATGATGTTTCTATATAAATGTCATATTTATAAAAATGTGTAAATTTAGTATCTATCATTTTATCTATGTATATAACATTTTTTTTATATTATATTTATATATCAATTTATTTATTTCATATATATATATATATATATATATATATATATATATATATATATGTGTGTGTGTGTGTGTGTNCATTATTATTATTATTGTGAAGCCTATATACAAAGATATAAAATTAAGACTTTTTAGACATAATAAATATATCAATGGAGAAGTGTCATTAGATAACAAATTTATCAATAATTAAACCATCTCAATATGCACCATATTAATGAAGGGAAATTTAGCTATATTTGGTTCACATATAATAATATTTTGAAGCCAACAAGCAAATGTAATGAAGGGGAAAATTATCTTTTAGCAAACAATTTTAAGCTCAACAAATTTATCATTAGTTAAAACATCCCAATATACTCAAATACAAATATTAATGAAAGTGAATTACTAAACAAAGCTGAAATTTGATGTTCAATTTGAATTTTTTTAAGTAAAGTAAAACTTACCCATACATTTTATAAATTATAAAACTACCTACCTATCACCATACCATATGAACCAACTTTTTTATATATCTATTTTAAATATTTAATGTTATTTCTCTTATGGATGTCTCCTCATGTCTCCTCATAACTTAAAATGCAAATAAAAGAAAAAACTATTTATATACAATTCTCTATAAAATTATTTCTTATAAGTGGTTTGATTAATTTTGAGAAATGAAAATCCCTTTTATATACTTTTATAGGTAAGATTATTTGTAATTGTAAATGTGAGATAAAGTATTTTTAAACAATGTTAAGTTTAAATTCTATTAACAAACCAAATATATCAACAAAGTTAATATTTTTTTGTTAGTATTTCTGGGTGTAACAACAAGTTGGATCATTAGGTGAAAGACTCCTCGCTTTTCACCATTGGATCCAACCCCTTTAGGTAAAGTTAATATTGAAACTTAGTACAACCTAGAATTTTTTAGGACTTAGATGATGGAACCTGAATTAAATCTTATTAAGAAAAAAATATTATATTTTTAATTTTTGTTTATTATTAAATTAATCTTATTTAAATTAAACATTGCTTTATAAACTTTAATTTAATAATATTTTGTGTTTATGACTTTTTAAACATAAAATGAATAGATTATTGATTCATTTGAATGTAAAAATATTGAAATATCATAATTTTTTTTTAATGAACAAACAATGTTACTAAGTATCAACTCAATTAACTGTTTCTTTTAGATTATTGATTTATTTGAATGTAAAAATATTGAAATATCATAAAAAAAAATTAATGAACAAACAATGTTACTTTTTATTTTTAAGTAAAAAGGGCGAGTATTTTTATATTAAGATTGCAAAATTACAGAGTACTGTGGAAGTACCAACTATCCTGCCTAGAGAGGAAACTGAGACAACTGGTCATTCCATGCCACTTCCTAAACTCAAGATTTCAGGCTTCCATCCTGCCCGAAGGAAACCAGGATGCATGGCCATCTCTAGAATAAGTTTGTTCTTCACTACGCTATCGCTATCATTGGTATAAGCTAACTGAGCTATTGCTCTGGTTTGCAACAAAAGAAAAAAGTTTCTAACTATGAGCATGCAAGAAAACCTTTTAACCAGTGTCCTCATAATCGTCTTCATTCTTGTCGTGTCTGACTGGAATTGCATAGACCTGTGCGCAAGTGGGGCACTGGTGTCTTGGGGTAGTGCTGGAGTAGGCAGCGTAAATCATATCCAAGCGTTGGTTGATGCAGATAGCTCTGAAAATCTGGTCGTCCACCATGCTATGTACCTCGGAGATTAATTCCAGGTGCTCCGGGTGAAGAAGTGGTGGTTGGTCCTGCAAGTCTCGCGGAATGGAGGAGAGGGGAACTTTCATCTGTGCGTCGGTCTCATCCTGGTTCTCTCGCTGCCTATTCTGCTGCGCCATTTCCTCAGGAGGTTCATCGGTTGTGAAATGGATGTTCCCTTCTATGCCTTCTTGTATCTCTTCCTCCATGATGCAAGATGTAAATTCCGCAGCTGGAGTGTCCCTGGGACCGTGTGCTGGTCTTGGAGCAGGGGTTATGGCATCCTTTCCGAAACAAGCAGGGGTAGCCCAATTGTCCGAAACCGTGAAGAGAAGATTCTCGGAGTAATTCTGGATAGATTCATCCGGAGTAATCTCCTCGACATACACCATGGGAGGCGTTCCAATTCTTCTGGACTTCCTAGTTCTCCTCCTGCTAGCTAGAGCCAGAGCTATCTCAAATTTCTTCTGCCGCTTCCTACGTGAGTCGGCCGCATACCAAGCCGTGTCTCTGCGAGGCCACCCCCTTGCTCTTGGCATGCTTAAAAGGAAAGTTATTGTCGGAATACCAACTGAAAGGTTGTCTCTATTCCTGCACCTCGGCATTTCAGCCTTCGCCTCTGCAACCTTCAAATGCATCACATAGCCTCCAAGGTTGTTGATAAGGACGAAGATGATATCTATGGCCATTAAGGATGTGGTCTTAATGCTCTGGTCGATCGTTCTCCTCGCGCGAGTGAGAGGCCTCGTCATTTGGTGAGAGTTGCCTGGGTTTAATCCCATCATAAATGGCGAGGAGATGGGAGCTGGTGGCTAGCATTTATGGCACCACTCGGCTCTGATCCGTGTGTCCTTCCCTCTCCGCGTGGCACCCCATCCGGGGAACAAACAGTGTTACTAAGTATCAACTCAATTAACTGTTTCTTTTTATTTTTATTTTTTATTGTATTCATAGTATTTTAAATGTAAGAATATAAAAAATGAAAAATTAAAAACAAAACTTTATTTGTTAAAAAATATGAAAAACACAGTTATTCAAAATTAATTTCCAAATTGAAAATGAATCTAAAAATTAATTTATTAACATTTTATATTTACAAATTAAATTTAAATAATTATCATAAATATTTTTAAATATAAATTTAATAATAATCATAATCATATTCAATTCCAAAACTTTTATCATAACAACATTTAATTTCAAAATGATTATCATCACTTTTAATCTCAATTAATTACTAATTAAATAAATATAATTATATGATATGACACTTCATTAAACGTATTTCCCAAAGGGCAAGAGGGAGTCTGGTAAGAATTTCTTTGTGAATTTTCCATTCACCATTTCAATATGGAACATGGTAAAAATTGCACTAAAACTCACGAGTGGATGGACTGGACTATCAGTGAATGAATGCTTTGAAAATTGGACAAAGAAGAATTCTGATTTTCCTATGTTGTCTGCCTTCTTATGTTGGTATATTTGGCTTGAAAGAAACTTGACAATCTTTAAGGCAGGTTCCCCTTCAATATAGAAGATAGTCTACAAAGTTATTGGTGCAGCGAGCAACTATGGATTTAAGAAAAAATACTCTCTTCCTCGAACTGTACATGTGCATATTCTGGAAGATAGAGCCATTGGATGGTTCGACGATGCATCACAACAGTTTGGTGAACAAAGTGGGGCTGGAGGTATGATAAAGATTAATATTAACACTTATTTTTTGTGGACTCTAAACTGTGGTCGAGGAACAAACACTAGGGTTGAAATTTTGGGGGCTTGGGCCTCTCTAACTTTGGCTGTAAGATTGTCAATTCAAGACTTACTTTTGCTAGGGGACTCCAAGATAGTTATTGTGTGGCTAAATAAGAAGGGATCTCTCCAGGCTGTAGCACTAGAAAGATGGAAGGAAAGGATCATAGACACTCTCACTTATTTCAGGAATATATCCTTTGCACATATATTCAGAGAAGAGAACCAAGAGGAAGACAGATTATCTAAACTAGCTTGATCTAATCTGCCTAGAAGCATAGCTTATAACCATTAGGAGGATGGTCATGAGGGACCCACTCAATACTTAAAGATGTTTTAATTGATACAGAGATAGTATTTTTTGAAGACTAGTTATAGTGTGTTGGTCTCTTTAGTCATAGTTTTGTTGCTAAGCACGAGGGACAATACCTCTAATTTTGTTTTTTTGTCATGTTCTTGCTATGTAATGGATATTGACTACATCATAAGTTTTTTCCAGTTATGAACTCAGTGTTAGTTTTATATACTGCCAAATTAGAACAAGATTAAAAATCATATGTTATAAGTACAATTGTAAAAGAACTTTTTATATTTTTATGAATATAAAAGAAAAATTTCCTGGAAAAAAATATTCTTCTAGTAAATATT
Organism: Picea engelmannii; assembly: GCA_009831015.1. NCBI lineage: Eukaryota > Viridiplantae > Streptophyta > Pinopsida > Pinales > Pinaceae > Picea > Picea engelmannii. The sequence goes on from ML778892.1 coordinate 2,127,351, forward strand.
CCTTTAAAAAATTTATAGCATCTTTATACTAACTCAAACATATGCAATCTTTCATAACAGTTAATATTCCTTTTCAAAAGTTAAATGTTATTTTAAAAGACAAAGACATAGATGTATGCTCTTTACATGTGTCTCATGTCGAACTCTCTGACCGAAGGAACTTATTCGTCCTTATTGACTAAAAGAGCTTAATGGTACAAAATATTTCATCTTTCTTTTTCTTTTTGCTAAAGAAAAATTTCGATGATTTATTAATGAAAAATAAAACTAGAAAAATGAAAGGGACCTCAACTATATAATGATTTGACCATAGTTAAAAGATCTAGTGTAGTCTTATGAGTATATGAAAGTGTTTATCCTTTATATTGCCTTTGTTTAACTTGGAAATCTTTTGTTCTTAAATCTTTTTATGGAGTTAAGAGATAATGTTTACTTGGCAATTCCATATTGTCATTGATGCGTAGGGTGTAGGACAATGTCATGCAACATCTAGAATATTTCGTGTAAATAATATTATGTGTGTCATGTTCAAAGTTTATCTTCATACTTCAACATTAAGTGTGTTGTTCGATGTGTTGCATCCAAATATAATATGTACACCTTCAACACCACTCTTAGTAGCACATGATACATTAAGAAGATAAAGAAACATTTTATCAACAACTACATAATCGAATCATCTTTAATATTTTTTTATTTTATTTATTTATTTATTTTCGGGTAAGTAAGAAGTTTTTCTATTAAAATATCAACAAAATGTATATGAGAGTTATCATGGTTTTCAAGTTTTCCATCATTAATTCTAGCTTCATTTGGCATATACACAACCACCTCTTTCGCCGTCCTCTACACATCATTCTCAATCGAGCAAGGATCCAAACACGGAGGAAATGGGATGGACAAGATTTCGTGAGAAGAGGAGGTGACGGGTGACGTACAAGTTGAAGGAACATCCCCCACAATACCCTCATAAACCCTCCTATCGCCAAATGTTGCATTGTCTTGGCATTGATTTCTAGGTGTCACACAATCCAGGTGGCAAAGATCTAGAAGGGATAAAGAGTGACATCATTTTTTTAGAGGTTCTTTAGTGAGATAAACCCAACTAGAGTCTAGTGCAGTGGAGGATTTAGAAATCTCTTCATTAGCCAAACAATCAACCAATTTGTTGGCTTCTCTCCCGACATGAGATGGGACAAGGCCTTCAATGTTCTTGATATTTGTTTGAAGAAGATCTAGAAGTGACTCAGGACATCGATTGTTAGAAATATTGCTTGGAGGAGATCCATGTTGAAGGTGAGTGAGGATGTGAATGGTGAGCTAAGAATCACCTTCCACAGTAAGTTTGGAGAACCTGTGAGAATGAGCTATTCTTAATCCTTGAAGTAGGGCTCGGATATTTGTTGTATTGTTGGAGTTGATGCCAATGAAACAAATGTACAGATGGAGGATATGGCCTTCATTATCTCTTAACACCCATCCAAATATTGTCGGACTTGGATTTCCCTTAGAAGCACCATCGACGTTAATATTGATGAAACCTTTTGGAGGAGAAGATTAAGAGTGGGGGGAAAGGGTTTGGGGTGGGGAAGTCAAAGGATAGGAGGGATTAGTGTTTGCGGGGAAATTCCCCTATGGTTGCGAGTATACCAAAATAGATCAGTGACCATTAAAGACCAACAAATTCCAAGAAAAGAAAAACAGAGGAGTCTGCAACTATTTTGATCAAAATAACTAATAATTGGAAAAGAAAGAAAGAAGAACTTACCTGAGGTCCAACAGTTGATGTAGATCCAAATTTGGAATTCATTTTTCTCTTTCTCAATTGATCCTTCCTGAATCTGCAATACTTGCACACACGTGAATACAAAGGAAGGTAGTTATCTGATAACTAGCTCTAGTCATTTTGATTAAAAAAACAAAAGATTTGCAACAAATAATGTTCTAGACAAATATATATTCAAACATAAATGAATTACATATAAATAACACCAAAAATTGAAAGAATGAACATCTTTATTATTAAAAACGATAGTTTGAGATGTAGTTGTTACCTTATCTGTTGCGACATTTCCCCTCGAATGAACTCTAGTTCACTCCACCCGAGCTACTACATATGCATTAAAACTATGACTCTGATGCACATACAGACTAATGCTCATGGTTAATGCTGTATTTAAATAATCTCTAGGTAGTTGGAGACAGTTGAGTATGGGAAAAATGAGTTAGGAAACTAACCAAACCCATAACTCAACTTGATATTATGTGAAAATATTATTTTTGAGCATTTGATGACATGTACGTGAATTTCCTTTGAGAAACCCTCATATAAGAATGTTGTATAATTGTTAGGGTGCATACAAGTTCCATTTTTTTTTTAGATAAACAAAAGGAGGTATGGGGAAACGATGTTTGCAAGTAGGATAGGGACAAGGCCAACAAAGTCATCAATTCTTCAGTGGTGGCAATTGATGCTATAAAAAATGCCCCATGATGTGTGAGGTTAGAAGAACAATTGATGGCCAAAACACATTATAAGTCCTAAAGGTATAGAAGTAGTAAGCCAGGGTGAAGGTCACTAAAATCCTATCTAAGAAAAATAACCAACAACATAAAGAAAGTAAGAATACTCTATTCTCGAGGTAGGAATACCCATGCTCATGTGTGATAATAAGCATGATCACCAAATCAAGTACACTACAGATCCATGAAGAATGTATACATAAAAACAATGATCATGGCCATGAAAGAGATACATAGTGGATCTATTTCAAAAGAGATCATAGCCACAAAAAAATATATAGAGTGGATCTATGTCTCAGAATCAGTGAAGGATATATAGAAACAAGAGATGAATAACTGATCCTTCACAAGTATTGATGTCATAAGTGAAAATGGTATTGAAGGATATATAGAAACAAGAGATGAATAACTGATCCTTCACAAGTATTGATGTCATAAGTGAAAATGGTACTATCCAACACAACTCAGGAAGCAACATAAAAAAGGTGATGCTACTACATTCCCGAGGTCTTCAAATCAACCTTCGTGGTATGAGTCTACACTATGAGAATAGATGTGTTGGAGTTGAACAAAAAGAGACATCATTTGATTACCGATCATTGATGTATACTGTTAACAAACACAATACAACCCACTAATAATGATAATGGGTGTCAAGGTACCTAGTACAATATAACAAGTGTGAATAATGGGATGATGTCAAACACCTGGTATAATCTATTGATCAGGGGAAATTGATATATTCCCATTGTCAATAGTGAGGGAACCTGCCACTAATGACTGCAAGCCCCAAGGTACTAATAAAGACTCTAGATCCCTATCCCAGAGCAATATGTGTTGAATTTGATAGGAAGAGATATATTAGAAGGAGGGCATTAAGGCATCCCTCATCAACCAATATGAGGAGTAGTATAAGGAAAAAGATTTGGAAGAAATTAGATGAAAAGGTTGAAAGGAACCACCACAAAGTACGTCTCTTGCGTGCACCAGATGAAAATAGTGCATAAAAGAGACCCTCTGAATAACAACCAATAATGAATACTACCAACAAAGGCGAGGAAACCACCAATGGGGAAAAATGGAATCTAAGGTAATGCATGAATCCCAATGTGTGAATAGTGTTATTTCTATTGAACACATGGGAAACCACTCAGTCAATGACCAATGATGAAATGCCATTTGTTGAGCACAAGGTCACCTATCAATGATGTAAATAGGGCCAACAAGCGACTCTAGTTCAAACTTTCAAAGCAATGTTTCATAGTCGATAAGAGCTAAATCGCCAACAAGAATTCAATAGGGACCTTCCATACTAGTGCGAGTATAAGACAAAGATATTTGTTATTATGTGAAGTACTTGACACATGGGAAGGACAACTTGCAAATTCAAGAATTTTGCAGAATGGACAACACAGACTAAACATCCTTTGAACATAAAACACGACACAATGAAGTGACTTAGGCAGCATGGAATGAAAATGAACATTAACATAATTTTTTGATGTAGGGGGAAACAATAGACTCTTCATAGTGACTGGAAGAATAACTGGCTAGAGGAGTAAGAACTTTGTGTAACTGGTTCAGTTTCCTAAGGCCATACTAAACCCAAATTTGTTGAGACCAGACTCAAAACTTTGTTCTTTGTTCAGAGGTGATTTGATTTCTTCCAATAATTGAAAAGAAGACTCTTTCCCATGCTCTTTTTTTATTATTTGATTTTTTTTGTCTTCTTCATATTGGAAAGCCTAAAAAATAATAAAAGAATGCTAAAATACATGGAGGAAATGAGTATCGCATGTAAGAAAACTAGTTCTAAGTGCAAGGAACACACCTATGCTCAATGTAAGGAAACACATGAAGGATATGGACACTCGGGGGGATTTTTCCTCCTAGGGTACATGTGTCAAATTGAAAAGGAAAAGATTGCAAGGCTAGTAACTGATGAGAATGCATAAGAAAATGGTTAAGTGACAACAAGTTGAAGCTGACATTAGGTTCAAGAGTGTGAGCGATAAATATACAATGCAATTACAAATTGAACACAATTACAAATATTCACTGCGACTGGAGAAGAATATGCAGAGAATGATCATGTTTACTCTCCAGGAAGTTCTCTACTTGAGGGGGAGTAGAGTCATCAAATAGAATATGGAAGTGATTGTCATCCAAGAAATGACAACTATCCATATACCAATCATCATAATCGTCCTCCAAAGCATACCAAGCATACAATTCTTGATGATATTCATTCATGATATTCACCAAAGTATATTTCTCCTAGATTCTTGCCAAGGACTTATGAATACTATGAAAACCATCCCTGAGACCTTCTTGAAAGTTATGCAATGTGTCATGCATTTGAGATTTGAATGCTTCAATTGTGTGTAGAATTTCCTTAAGGGTTAGAGAGTGAACATCCATTGGAAACACCACATAAAATATACCAAAATAAATCTCTGTAAATTCTCTATCCAATGGGTCTGATCTTGTAGCAATCTGAGCACCCTATGAAAATTTATGGACTTTGCAGTCCCGTTGTCATCACGAAAACCCCCCCAAAATGGATTATTTTAAATCAGCGATATCTTCACTTTCGTAACTCTGATTCAGATGATTTTTTTTTTATTTTTTTTTTAATTTGGGTGAAATTGTGAGAGGAACTCAGATATGTAATTTTTTTTTGGAAAATAATCTCTAGCTGCTACATAAATTAGAAAAATAATGTGGTCTTCCATGGAAAACCCCCTAAAAATTGCAGATTTTAAAATGGAAATAACTTTACTTCCTGGACTCCATTTCAAACAATTTTTTTTTAACTTGCGTGTTTTTCTGAGAGGAACTTAGATATACAACTATTTTATGCAAAATTTGGACCAAAAACTATAGAAATCGTCTAGAATGTCGCGACCTTGTTTTTTTTTCTCTCCGAAAAAATAAATTTGCAAAAACAAAATAAAATATTTGCCCACAATGCCTACCAAGGAAAGTGCTCCGATACCAATTTTTAAGTACCTGAGTAGATCTACAAATATAATCACCACAAATGTTGAATACACTATAGATCCAAAGAGAAATATAGAAGAAACCACACTTTTATTATAGAAAACCCTTGAGGTAGGGAAACACCATACAATGGATCTTATTATGGAAGGGATCCTTTCCTTTTCACTTGCCTCTTTGAGGGGGAATCCTCCTATTGAGATACCACTCACAATACGATACTTCTCTTCATATCTCATTACATTTATTGAACCACTTTATATAGTGATACTATCACCTAAGAACATTCCAGAGGAGGAATCTTCTAGAAGCATAACCTTCTAACAAGTCCTCTTACATTTATTATATCTAACTACCCATTTATTATATATAACTACCACAATGGGCCTTATTTAATAATATAGTGGACCTAGTCCACCTTACATTTGATAGCCTTCACTACCTCTCTAGCTACGTAACAAAGTCGGTGACAATGTTTGCACTGTATGGATTCATTATCTGTCTAATCATCTGTAATACCTATAGAAACATCGACATCCTGATAATCAACAATATCTTGTACTTGTTCCTTACCAATATCCTCAAGCTCTATCTTCCGATCACCATTCAAAAAACCTCCACTCACAAAGAAAATATGTTTGCAATAATTAGGAATATGAAAAAGGTTGTCAACATACTTTTCATATGCTAATGTTACAAAATGTTTCGTCTGTGGAAAGATGAAACTTCCCTTGGATTACTAGACCCATATACTAAGAAAAAAATAGTACAAGTGGACACTAACATCCCTTTAAACTTATCTTAACCAATCAAAATGAGAAGGATATGATGAACCTATTTTGACGTTTTTCCTCGCTACTTCCAATCCCAGGGCTTGATCTCCAAGCTTCCTGGTGCAAATTGAGATCTGCAATGGAAATCAAAGGAAAAAACATATCTTATAATATTATATAAGACAAATCTATCTACAAATATTAGAGCAATAATAGACAAGAAAATGTAACAAGACGTGAACTTGGAGGAAATAGGCCAAGTATATATTAATTGGAAAGACAAAAAGAGATACTTACAGACCACGATTGATGTAGCAACAACCTCTCCAATATGTCCTCGTCCATCCTTTCATGAATCTTGACATCAAAATGTAGATTCTTGCTCCAAAATCAAAGGTTTGATACCTATAATCTTCCTCCCTTCACCTTGGAAATACCTTCAATATATAGGCTTGCGAGGCACAACCAACATGAGAAAATGAAGGATATGGTTGAGGATATGTCTCCTTAAGGTTTGTATCATATCCTAAGTTGAATCCATAACATAGGGGTCTAACAAAACCAACCTCATCCCAATATATCTGGCCCTTAGGAAAAGGTGGGAGATCCCTTAGAGTTAGAGACAGAGTGTCATCCTATAAGGTGGAACTCCCTTAACATGGCAAGGGGGGTTCCAACCCAATAAGTGGCACTCCCCCAACATGGCCAAGGGGGCGCCACCCTTCATAAATTCCCAAAACATGGTCAATTTTCAAAGAAAAAGGTGTGCTTTTTGCCTTGAAATGATGGTTTTCTTCCTCGAATATGACTTAGGGGTGAAACTTAGAAAAATGAATGAGACACTAGGTAAGGTTCATACAAAACTTGCGACAGTGCATGCGACACTTAACAAGGTGCATGCGTCACTTTGCGACACTTGTGACACTTAGCGTGCGAAAATCAAGTGTGAAATTTTAGCATGGAATAGATTCCCCCTAAAGTTTAAGGTGAGAAGAGAAAAATGACGGTTGAAACACTCTACAAGTTCTTCAATGCAAGGGTGTTGGAGTAGGAGAACCTAGCAGAAGCTACAAATAATCATTAGTTAGTATACAAATATGTTTCATTTTTGAGGTAGACATACCTATGCTTGAAATACGAGATGACTCAAAGCATGGCCACTTATCAATACACTACAAATCCATGAGAATATTGACTAGGGATATGGCTACCAAAGATACAATGTGGATCCATACCTCCATGACAAGAACTGATCGCAGACACGAAAAAATACACAGTGGAGCTACGAGATCACAAAACATAGACACAGATCAATACAATGTGGATCTATGTGATATATATCAGTAATATTGTTAGAATGATGATTATACTGAAATATTTTACATGCTCAAATGATCTCCATCACAACCTAGGAAAATTACATAACATAGTGAGCTCCCAACCCAGGGTCTTTGTCCTGATCCAGATGCGATATGAATCTAGCCATGTGAATAGATGATTTGATGTCGAACATGGTTGAAACTACTTGATTAACGGTCATTGAGGTAAACCATTAACAAGTGCAAGGGAAATCACCAATGATGACAATGACTCCCAAGGCACCTTTAGTAAGTTCCAACGAGTGTGAATAAATGAGTTGAGGTCGAACATTCATGGAATCATATGATCAGACGTCATTGATGTAAACCTACTATTGAAATTGAGGAGGCTTTCCATTGAGGCATGCAGGTCCCAAGGTACTAACTGGTTTCTAAGTCTAATTCCTAGATAATTTGATGAAGTCGATATGAAAAGACTCGTCGGAGGAGGACCTTGATGTATCTCCCATCATCGACATGAAACTGAGACAATAAAGTGACGTGAGATGGTGAATCAAATGTGTATGGAATGACACAGGAAACATAAATTGGTAATATTTTAGATGGATGGTTTGAAGTGAAACTTCCCTTGAACATTATGAAGCATGACAACTGACTTGGAAACATTGACTCGATGAGTACCAAGCATATAATGTGACAAAAATTAAGAGCACTCTTCGATTGGAACAAAAAAGTATGATGAAACATAGAATTGGTATGACTCAGATAAAAGAAAATTACCCAACTGTAAAATGAGATGAAAACATGTTCCATGTTCAAGGGCGACAATAACTGCCATAACAGATTCCAAAAATTTGACCCACTTCCTTCAATTTTTTCCCCCATCCAGATAGATCAGTACCTCTTTCTTTTTTAACGAGCTTGAGGAGGATAACAAATGCTCAATATATCTCATCCTTTGGATGAGTCCCTCATCATATGTTTAACGAAGCTAAAGAAGGAGGGTTTTGCTCCTATATGGGTCTTGGAGATTGGACTCACATAGGTCATTCAATGCATAGTTTTACGAGCCAAAAGAAGGTAAAATCGGTCATTTTTCACATTTACAGAGTCTGAAAAGAACTTAAAGATGCCTCCATGGATCATTTTTTTGTAAATTTAGTCTCCCAAGCCCGAAAAAAGTGTAAAACAATACAAGGGAGAACTCTTCTGATCATGCTTGATTATAGTAGTCCTTTTTCGTAATTAGTCTCATGCGGCTGAAAAAGAGATAAACTACCACTTGAAAGACTCCCTTTCAAACATTTTAACAAGTGTGAAAAGAAGAAATATCACTCAACTAATTTTTCATGTTTAGGGAGTATGAAAAGAGCTTAAAGGAAACTCCAAAGAGTTCCTTTTTTCGTATAGTTTTTATGAGTATGAAAAATAGATAAAAGTGTACTCAAAAACCTATTCTCATTTTTTAATGAGCATGAGAAAGAACAAAGATTGAGCTCGATACTTCCCAATGTAATGTCCAAATGTTTTGAGTGAAACCCATGGATAGTTGGTACTTTTTCCCCATCTTCCTGATAGAAGGTAGTGGCTTCGATCCAACATGATCTCTAGAGGTTGGAAATATGCCCCCCAAGCTTCATTACATCCATCAACTCTTCTCCTAATACCAATTTTTATACCCAATAGACTCTTGGTTACTAATAGGAAAATGTTTACCAGAGGAAGAAAGAGGTTTAACTGACACATGAGGATGAAAATAAGGTTATGTTACGAGATCTAGTGAAATACTTGACTCAACATTTATGATATCTGGCGAAAGACACGAATCAATATTTACGAGATCTAGAAAAAGATGCGACTTCAATCAGAGAAGTGGATGTTTCATTTTTTAATGAGCTTGACACATGAAAATAACTTTTCTCATGACCTCTAGTTTTGATTCCCAGACATTTGTTTCATTTTTTAAAGATCTTTGTCACAAAGAATAAAAATATTCTCTCAAGGTAGGTTTCATTTTTACACAAGCTTGAAACTAGAAAAACTATGCTTGAGGTCCTCTGTTTCATTTTTTAACAAGCTTGACATAGAAATGGGAACTTTGCTCGAACCTGGTTTCATATTTTGACGAGCTTGAAATCAACAAATAAACTACGGTCAAGGACCTCTACTTGATCATGGATTCCAAGAGGACAATTCTCTGGAAGAAATACATGTCAAGGGACAAACCTTAATCATGACTTCCAAGAGATCTTCGCTAGATGGAAAAACCACACTCTGGAAGGAATACATGTCGAGGGTCGTGATAGGGGTAGGGAGATCAGGACATAATAGCCCTATCAAATAGATCACCATGTAAACTACCATATATAAATAAGAATAAGGGATATATTCCTTCTCATTTAGAGTTTAATACATGGGACAAGTTTCCACATAATTGACATGTGGCAGGGTGAATTTCACTTGCATATAAGGACCGTTTAGGGAAGTCATATAGTTGATCATTGTATGAGGGCCAATGAATTAAATTTGTTCAATGGTAACTATGTTTCCATTATATTGGGAAAACATCAATCGAAAGAGGGTGGTAACAAGAGCCTTCATAACATAAACATAGTCTCGCTCGAGGAGAAAATTAAAATCCAAGTGTTCGTGGACTACCATCACATCAACATAGAAAATTTTCCCTCCTAAAGTAAAAAAAAACTAAGGAAGGATCCGTAAAGGTTAAGTAATCCATTTGTTAAAATAAAATAGATTCTGAGTCATCAACGCAAGATGAGGAGAACCTAAATCTTTCCAAGAAATGGCGGATAAAATACTAACTGATGCATCTTCATTGACAATAGTCCAAGGAACTCCCCTACCACAAACCTAAAAAATTATTTGGAAAGGTATATAGGAAGGAAGATTAGGTTTTGACAATGCACCCCAATAAAAAATAATGGCCTCATTACTCGAACGGGGTTCCGTTGGGACAAGTGAAGTGCCCCCTTGTCTAAAAGAATCTGTAGAAACAAAAAATACTCGAGGGACATACTCACTCTTAAAAGGAGGAGTGGGATAGACCAAGGGTGGTATTGGATCAACCACTTTAACTTCACTCTCCAAGGGGAGAGTGGGATGGATTGAAGGTTAAATCAAATAGATCACTTGATCAACTGTCTCAATTGATGATGGAACCAGATGGACCACCTAATCAACCAGATTGACCGATGATGGAACTGGATTGACTAGTTCATCAACCAAAGGCCAGTTAGGATATGGAAGTTGTTGTTGGACATAAAAAATATTTTCCAAAATATATGAAGCCTCATCCATAAGATGGCATAGGTAACTGCGGTGCATCTCCTTACATAACAAGCAAGGAAATTTGACTTTACCCTTCTTACTTCCAACCTGATATCACTAGTTGATGGTTTTTCACAAGCATGACCCGCAACGACTAACGATGTGGGTTGAGAATCCTCATACCACACTTATACAACCTTGGAAATACGAGGGAAATCCTTAAGAAGGTGGTCACCATTACAAATCCTGCAAGGTAATTTGGGTTTGCAATGCATTTTGGTAGACTTTTCGACATTATCAACACTCCCAACATGATGAATAATAGTTGGTTGATCACTTCCAACATGTCCTATAGTGGTTGGAATTTTTCCCCGTAGCTTATTTTTCTTCTTGTTAATCTTCCTTTTTTTCTTCTTCTTATCTATTTGGTTACTAGCTATAGAGATTTCACTAGGTGAAGATGAAGAATGGGAAGAAGACCCTACAGGTGAAGAATGCAGAGGATCGACATGAGGTTGATGGTCCTAGGGTGGATTACTTATGGATGAAGCACTAGGAGCATTTATATTCGCTGGAGGAGAAAAAAAACAGATTGGTAATCCAATAGTGAGTCCAGAAAGAGTCAAAGTAGCGATATAAAGAGGACTAACTTGTCCCACAAAAGGAGAAACAAATGGTATCCCGAGAAAAGGGGTTCCTTCATTGGTATTTTTAGGAACCGACGACATAGGCACAAACTCAACCCTAAGGGATTTCTAGGGAAAAAAATAGCACACACTAAAAAATATAGGAAGCAGACCAAACAAACCAACCTTTTCACAATGAACACACTAGTTGGTGGTGAAATCCAACGTCATAGGATCAATATGAAAAATGGGGTGAGATAGAGTGGGTGGATTAGCTACATTGGTGATGTTCTTAACAGAATTACACCTTGGTGCAAGTTCTCTCACGGTCTATTCGTGGGTTACCCTCCAAGGAGCTTGAGTGAGTTGGACCAACCTCTGACCTAGGTACAACAAAGACTCCCCTTCGCCATCACCTTGTGTATTAACCCGAGAGATAAAGGAAACTAAGTTTGCCAACACGCAATTAGCCTCTAGGTAGGTACATTTGACAATCATAATTGAATGTATGGGTAGGATATCAAGTCCAAAATTATTCTAGAGGATTGAAGACAAGAGGACCAGTAAACTCCATAGGACCTTGAACGGATTCAAGATTCATAAAGCACCAAGACCTAATGAAACCATTGACACTTCAAAAAGAACCCCTAGTATACGATCTTCCCACTATGTTTGGTTAAGCTTTGGAAGGGTAATCTTCATTTCTCTCCCGCACACAACCTTATGTTTAACCCCTGTGTGAAAGGGGGTCTCGATTATGCTTATACAAAAATTGGATTTTCTCTCCCTATCGCAAGATTCTATGTTTATTTTTCAATTTGGAGAGTTATTCTCAACACCTATTCCAAATACCTACACTTATGCTAATATAGGTTTGAAGAGTGCTAGAAAGAAAAAATTCTAGATAGATTTTAATTAGCGCTTTGATTTTTAGGTTGTTTTTTACTCAAGGTTATGGAAGCGAAACTGATGATATTCGTGACTTTGACTCCAAAAGAATGAAACAAAATGAGATGCCAATCTTTCTATTCAATGAAATCTATCTATGGAAAGGAGAAGATTATTTTTCCATCCCCAAATGCATAAACTTAATGTAGTTTACCTAATGAAAACCACAAACATGTACCACCCAAAACTTTGAATGAAATCAATTCATGTTCATTTGATTATAAATGCAGTGAACCAAAATCAAATGCAAGTTCTTTATACTTCCTTACTTTCAATGCAATAATCCAATGCAAATATAAAGGAATATGGAGTAAAAATATCGAACAAGGAATGCACTCAAAACTGATGATAACTAAGAGAAACTAAGTATGAAATAACTCCTTCAATCAAGAACTCAAAAGTTGACAAGAAAACACAATGTCATAATGCCTCTAACAAGAACACAAACAATGAAAAAGAGAAAGAGGAAATCACTCAACAATCCTTAAATATGAGAACCAAGAAAGAAGTATTCAAGCTAGGTTGTGGTAACCAAAATAATCTCAATCCAAAAGAGTGATATGTTCTAAAGAATTTTGAACAGAAACTCAAGACCAATAAAACCTTTGCAGACTCTTCCAACCAATCAGATAATTGAGAACATCACGAGACAAAGAACAAACTAGTGAAAAGAAAGGTAAACCAATCTCACACTGTAGAAGAGGTTTGCAATATAAAAAAATATAAAAGTGAGTGATAAGTATCAAATCCTTAATCCAATACAATCAAGAGTCACCGGGCCAAAAATCTCTCAAAAGAAGATTGAGAAAAAGTAGGCAGAAAGAGGCAAAAAATATTGAAAAGGGAGATTGACGCCCCTATTCTCAAGGAGACATAGAACCCGTGAAGAGAATGGAAATCCATACGAGGCTCTGGGGGACAACCAATAAGATAATGACACCCTTGTATGCACTTCATGGTAGCACCAATCAAGTTGATAGTGCCCTGGTGTGAATTGTAGGGAAGTGACACTTTTTGGAAAAGTTCAAAAAATGGATTCTAACAAGTTTAGACTTAGCACAGACTTAGTAAATGGATCTGCAAACTATTCAATGAGGAAGAGGGAAGGGGAAATGTATCATAAATAAGAATCAAACAAGATCTAAGGATAGGAAAATGCTTTAGACGATCCAAGGAAAGACTAGTCAAAGTCGATCCCCAATGGAGTCTCCATTTTCTGTTACAAAATGTTTCATTTGCGGACAGATGAAAATTCCCTTGGATTACTAGGCCCCTATACCAAGACATAAAAAATACAATTGGACACTAACATCCCTTTAAACTTATCTTAACCAATCAAAATTAGAAGGAAAGAAAGGATATGATGAACTTGTTTCGATGTTTTTCCTCACTGCTTCCAAGCCCTAAGATTGATCTCCAAGATCCCTGGAAAAAATTGAGATCTACAATGGAAAAAAAAGGAAAACAACTATATTCTACTCTACAATATTATATAAGACAAATCTATCTATGAAGATTAGAGAAACAATAGACAAGCAAATGTAACAAGACATGAACTTGAAGGAAATGGGCCAAGTATATATTAATTGGAAAGACAAAAAGAGATGCTTGCATACCACGATTGATGTAGAAACAACCTCTCCAATCTCTCTTCGTCTATCCCTTTCATGAATCTTGACATCAAAATGCATATGCTTCCTCCAAAATCAAAGGTTTGACACATATAATCTTCCTCCCTTCACCTTGGAAATACCCTCAATATATAGGCTTGAGAGGAAAAATAACCATGAGAAAATGAAGGATATGGTTGAGGATATGCCTCCTTAAGGTTTGGATCATATCCTAAGGTGAATCCATAACATAGGGGTCGAACAAAACTAACCTTATCCCAAGAGATATGGCCCTTAGGAAAAGGTGGGAGATCCCTTGATTTCCTCTAACTAGACTGGTGCTCCCTTAGAGTTAGAGATAGAGCGTCGTACTATAAAGTGGTTCTCCCTTAACATGGAAAGGGGGGTACCACCCCTTGAAGTAGCACTCCCTTATCATGACCTGTGGGGAGACACCCTTCATAAATGCCCCAAAAATGGTCGATTTCCATGAAAAAGGTGTGTTTTTGGCCTTGAAATGATGGGTTTCTTCCTCCAATATGACTTAGGGGGCATGGAAAATGTCTTTCATGGTGTCAAGGAGTTGAGACACTTAGAAAAAATAATGCGACACTAGGTAAGGTGCATACGACACTTATGACAGTGCATACGACACTTAATAATGTTCATACATTACTTTGCAACACTTGCGACACTTAGGGTGCATAAATCAAGTGTGAAATTTTGGCATGTAACACCTAAACCATATCGATTCCATTTTAATTGTAGTTCTTCCCATGGTTGAACAATTCTAATTACTTATTCACATTTATTCACAACTTTTTATGTCATAGGGACTTCATCTAACTCATCTTCATGTTCATGAGTGTCATCATCTGTCAGTTGAGTGTTTTCATTGAAGTCATTTTCATCCTTGATGTCATTTTGTTTGTCAATATGTAATCCAACCAATGTATTATCGTGAAATAGTATGAAATCACACTTTCAGTGTCAAAGGAGACTTAATTCATCAGATAATAGTTTGTTTTTAATTTTGAACATATCAACTTTCCTTTGCATTACTTGTAAGCAAGTAAACATTATGGTGAGAGTGCACTTGTTTATTACAATTGTAGATTACAGAGTTGAGTTACTTAATGTGTGCATTATTGTAAATATTTATTCAATCCTCGCCATCATGAAGTGTGCACAATTGCAATAGTTGTAAGACTAAAAAAATGTGAAGTCCTCTTTTTATAACACCTTAAAAATTATGAAGGCGACCTCTTTGAGAAACCCCTTATTCCATTTTAGGTGGGTTGTACAAAAAAAGGCTTGCTTACAACTTCAAAAATTCACTTCAACAAGGAAGACAATACACTTATTACAAATTCAAGATAGCTATTGTATGTTGATGCCACAAAATTTTGTATCCTCTTGTGCATGCCAAAGTTGTCATCGGTTTTATATGTCCGTCAATTATTAAATTGCTTGTGTATTTTGTATTTGTAGTCTTCTTTTCATGAGTGAATTTATTGTCATCATTGCATGAATGACAAAAAATTCAAGAAGCCAATAGTGACTAAGGAGCACACAAAGATCCTAAGACCCCTTTAGTCAATTTCAGGCGAGTCTAGGATGCAAATATAAACATTCAATTTTA
>ML778893.1:0-28731 GCA_009831015.1 Picea engelmannii
TAAGAGTTTATTTCACACTCCTATCGTCCATTTATACTATAGTACCTAGCAGTCCCATGTTTGACCTATTCATGGTCACTAACTGGTTTATCTCATCTTAATTTAATATGGCGATTTACAAAAAAATCAATGTTGATGAGGTCCATGTAATAGAATATTTCCAAATTTAACGAAATATGTGTTATGTGTCTATGTTGTTTGGAAAATAAACTATGAAATGTAAATGCACATCCATGAAGAAATATCCAATTGCAGTCATAGTTTATAGTGAATGGCTCTGATTAGTAAACCCCTATGTCAGACTCAATCCCAAGTTGTAAACACCTAAGTCTTACAACCACCCATTTAAAGCTATCTCGGGTGAGACTGCACAATACATTTTGTGTATTGTGTTGCCTGTTGGTTTACCACGGGGGCTGATAGTTTTAGAGGCTTTGTTGGAAACCAAAATGACATGAATCATGGGTCAATAACTCAAATGGTCAATAAAGAAGAGTAATCGAGTAGAGAAGACCAACCAATAGGTAACCAACAACAATATTCCTTCGAGTCTCGGTGAATGGTTGGCCACCATAGTCCTGCATGTAATACCTTATGCACTGTATCTTTTCCTGCATAATTCCCTCCTGCTATTCCCTCATGAGATTCTGCTAAAACCCTTGGTCTTTCGTGTTCTAACACGTATCTTCGTAGGATGATATCTGCACCCATTTTGTATAAGTGTCTTGCAATCAGTTGATAGTCTACAACTCAAACTACCAGGTTTTTCTTCTGTGTGGTGTTATATTCTTGTGGCACAGTAGCTATGCTCAAGTACCAAATGATATCTACAAAGTAATCATCAGCATTGTGAACTGAAAATAGTTGTGCATCTAGAAAGTTGTCCTCTAAGTTTGTAGGTTCTTCTCCATTTGTGACCCTTGATAGGTGGTTAGGTCCTGTATTCAATTTTCCTGGCTTGACTATTACTTCAAAGTCGAATTCTTGAAATAATAGTAACCATTGACAGATTCTCCCCTCCAACGCTGGCTTGTTGACTAAGTATTTTAGGGTTGAGTGATCTGTGAACATATTAAAGTGTTTCCCCAATAAGTAGTGTCCGAATTTATGTAGTGCATATACCATAGCTAGGCCTTCCCTCTCTGTAGTGTTATAGTTCTATTATGATTCTGATAACTTTATGCTCGCAAATTCTATAGGGTGATCCAAATCTCCCGCTCCTGGCTACGCCAATATAGATCCAAGTTTTATGGTTGATGCATCTACATGCACGTGGAATGTCTTCTTCCAGTCTGGAAATACTAATATTGGTGTAGTGACCATTTTTTCCTTCAGGTTATCCAGACCGTTTTGACACTCGTCATTCCACTGAAACTTTGTATCTTTTCTTAACAATTTTTCCATTGGCATGGTAATCTACGAGTATCCTTTGATGACCTTTCTATAGTATCCTGTGTGTCCCAGTTTTTTTCTTAGCTTACAGACTATTTTTGGTGGTGGCAAGTTAACAATTACTACAATATTTGTAGGATCTACTAGTAAACCTTGTTTGCATAATATGTGGCCCAATAGTATCCCAAACGGTGTTCCGAATATGAATTTCTTTATGTTCAATGATATCTGTCACTTCCTACATATTTCTAATATCATTCATAATATTTATACATGGTATTTCAACCGACTATAGACTGTCCAATCGTCCAGGTATACCTCAAGAAATTGGTGGATTAATTCCTTAAATGTGGCGATGACTACTTTGGAAAATATTGTTGGTGCATTCTTCAGTCCAACCGACATGTCTGTGTATTGGTAGGATCCCCATTTTGTGGTGAATGTGGTCTTGTATTTTTATTCCCGTGTTATCTTGATCTTATGGTAGCCTGAGAATCTATCAGTGAATGAGTAATCTTCATGTCCACCCACGTTCTCTAACACCTCATCCGTGAAAGGTGTAGGGAATGGGTCATGTAGGCATGCATCGTTCAACTTCCTCAAGTCGACACATATCCTTATCCCTCCTTGTTTCTTGTCCTGAACGACCATCAGGATTATCCATTCTGATTCTTCGACTGATTCTATGATTCTGTCTTCGAGCATCCTATCGATCTCAACTTTGAACTTCTGCTTATATATTGGATTCAACCTATATGGTCATTGTCTGATTGGTCTTGATTCAGGTTTGAGTGGTATCTTCATCTATCCTAATTCTCCTGCTATACCCTTCATCTCTGTAAATGTTTTGGGAAACATGTCGTTGTATTCGCACAATAACTCTGTTATGTTTTCCATTGTTTGCTCATCCTAGTAATCTCCAATGCTAGCCATTTTGGGGTGCTCAATCATCTCAATATTGACATTATTTACCTTGATCGGTGCAACAATAACTTCTGATTCTATAGGTGGTCTCTCCACTTCTCTTTCTCCATATGCTTCTTCGATCTGAATATCGTGCAGATTGTCTTCATCTGGTGCTTCCTCTTGTACATGGTAACATGACAACAATTCCTTGACTGTTTGTTTGTTCTATTGTTGTTCTTCTATTGTGAGTTCAACTTCTGGTCCTTTGATGAATATCAGTCCTCTTATCTATTTAAGAGTTGTATCTATTTTTGGGTTCTCATGCTCGAATGAGAAAGTGACTGTAAAATTTTGTTGTAATGTCATCCAGGTCGTAGTTCCTTTGCGTAGTTCCTGGTCTGTATACCAGTTCGTTGGTATGCCATCTAAAGTGTGTATGAAATGATGAGGCCATTCCTCTAGGGGTGTCATTTTCCATAGTGTTCTGCACTTCTCCAAGTGTTCCGCTAGTGCCCCCTGTCCATCATACCTCTGTTTCTTTTTGTTTCTTTACTCTACGCTGAGCGTTATGCGCAGTAACCGCTTACACTGGCACCAATCTGTGATTTTCTCTTTGTGTGCACCCCACCATCTTGTAGGTGTCACCTTGAGTTCTATATCAAGTGCTAACAATCTCTGTTCTCTAAAAATTCATCTTCGTACTGTGCCAAGAATGTTTCTAGGTCGTTTATTCCATGGAAACTGGGTGGTTCCCTTATTTCCATGCCTACCCATCTTAATGCACAGTGTATTCATGCACATATTCTCGTGGAGACTTCGCATAGCCTTTGTTGCCAGTTCTCTAAACTGGTATTTGAGTCTGTGACACATGAAGTAATTCTTCACCAACTGAGTATCCCATTTGCAGTTGGGTTTACGTAATTCTCATCGCGTGCAGTTGTTCAGTAAAACTGTTTGATTTCCTCTAAGTCTAAGTAAGTAGGTTCTACAAACCTATCCCCTTATAATGGTTCTAATGACGTGATGACCCTGTACTCCCCTGACTCAAATGCCATCTTTCTTGTCTTCAAATTGATTATGGCTTGGTTGTCAAACGTTCAATCCAGACCAAGCAATGTTGGATATCGTGTTGTGTCATCCACTATTTCGATGAATTCAAAATCTAATTTAGTGCACACTCCATCCAGGTCTACTGTCACTCCTTTCAGTCTACCGATTGTTAGGACTCTATGTTGGTTTTCTAATTTTAGCTGAACAGGTGAATATCCTAATGTGGGCTCTCCCATGCATTTCCATGTCTTCTTTGGTAATACATTAATTTCAGATCCTAAATCTAGTATGATATCTCCCATGTTAAAATATTTGATGTTGGAATTCAGTCTAAACTCCCTACTGGTTCTTCTCCTTGTATGTAGGTGATTGATGGCTTTTGGTTATGTTTTTTCTTCCATCTCTATGCTACATTTTTCTAGTATGTTTTGCAATATTTTCACAGATGATGGATCATTTAATACTTTTACACATGATTTCAAAAAGCCTTTGTTTGTACTTACTTGTCCTATGGATTGCATCTCGTTGGTATGATCCAATAATGGAGGCATCTCGTACTCTGGTGCTTTATTTCTTTGCTGCGCAGTTGAAGTCGATGCCATGTCTTCCTTCTAAAATTCTTGTCTGGCTTGTTTAAATATTTCCTTCTCCTTCTGCGCGTAGAAATTCTTCCTTGTTTCAACGTTCTTCTTCACCCATTGGTGTTGTGCTGGTTCTTGTCGAGATGCATCGTTCCCTATTTTGGCTCCTCCACGGGTCACTATGTTGATGTTCTGTCCTTCCTCCCTTGCTTCAGCTGAAATCCACTAAACATTCTGGTTGTTCTAGTTCCTCTTTTCTTGAATATTTACTAATAGTGTCGGGCATTCTTCTATGTCATGGTCCGATGCGTGACAATACATACACGTTGCTGGTGGAAGTGGAAATTTCCTTGCATAATGTCCTAGTTGTTGGCAATTGTGACATACCATTGGTCCTCTAACTCATCCAAAAACTCCTCTTACTTTTCCTCCTCCTTTGTATCCTGTTCGATCTCCTCTTGGTGCGTTGTACTGAGGCGCTTGATTATACTGCACGATATTGTACTGCACTTGTGTTGTGTTATACTGTGGTTGTGCAGTATTATATGGTCGTTATGCATTATTGTACTACTTCTGCGTGGTGTTGTATGGAGCTAGAACTTGATTAAATTGTGGTGCATCTTTCCCAGTCATCATTTATGCCTGCACTCTATATGCATCTGATGTCTGCTCTCTCATCAACTCCATGGTTCTACAATCTTTGTCGCAGTGGCCCACTGACTTGCAAAAGGTGCAATATGAACTCTGTGGGACTGTCTGGTATTTTTGCATCATCGTGCAGTGATATGGATCATGACCCAGTTTCTTGCATATTTCGCAACATAATCCTCCTGTTTGTAATGGATTTGGCATTTTTGTTTCCATATACTAGGTGAATGTTGGACATTCATTCTTGTGGTGCCCTTTTGTCTTGCATGTGGTACACCAGATGGATTATTGTTTGTCTTTACTCTTATTCTGGTTTAGCTGAAACATTAATTTCTTCAAGTCCTCCTTCATTTCTTCGATAGCTAGATCCGTCTGGTGGTACTAGTTTTCTTCCAGTTGCAGGGCTTCCTATAGAGCCTCTGCCTGCATCTGGAACTTCTGTTGTCGCAGTGGATATTTCAAGTGTGGGAGTAATGAGTTGACAAACAAATGCCTATGTTGCATGTCTATCATGAGATACTTCAGCATTCCCTTCAGTCGTTTGAATCTCTGATCAATCTCCCATATAGATTCTCCTAGTTTCTGTGTTATCTTGATCATCTCGTTCATGTACTGATCCTCTAAACTCGGCTTCTAGAACTCGTTTATTAGTAGTTTCTTGATGTTTGCAATTGTTTTGGTTGTCCCTATTGGATTGTTTGTAGCTAAACTCATATACCAATCCAATGCACGATCCCTTAATGTAATCGCTAACTGTGTCAGTTTAGTATCTTCGTATGTGATCTGTTTTTCTTCCCAAATCTTATCACAGATGAACAAATGTTTTTTCTGGGTCCTCTGATTCTTCCTCTTTAAATTCTGGTAAACTGATGGTAGGATCATGTCCTGCCATTCTGAATTTTGAGATACTACCTACGCGTGGTGTAGATACTTGACTAGTGTTGTCTGAAATGGCTCCTCTAGTTGTTGTTCCTTATGTAGATGTACTTCCTGTTGTCTGACTTATTTTGAACTTTGGTTTTCTAAACAGTGGAGTTCTCTTTGGTGTATTAGTCGCACATGGTTTTATGGGTTCCACACTAACATTAATATGGATATGATTGCTACCTTCTCTTCCTGTTCTTGGACCTCTCATTTTCCTCTCATATGTTGCGCGCAGGATTTTATCAATCTGCTCCACAACCCGATGATCCTCTACCTCTTCCTCATCACTTGCCAAGCCTTCCCTTGCAGTTATGGCTTTCTTCTTGGTATTCACCTTATATTGGTAGGGTGCTTCGCTACGCGTCTTTCTAGTTGTCGCCATGATCCGCTTGACCTGGTCATCATCCATCATGATTGGGTCCAAGGGTTCCTCCTTCTTTCCCTTATCCTTTCCTCCTTCTATGTCTCCTTTCTCTGCCAGTGCTTCCCCCCTTCCCCCATGCACGTAGGGAAGTTTAGTTGTCTGACTCCATTGTCATTACACCTTTATTATATAGCAGTATCTTGATAGAAGTATACAATGATCGAATGTACCTTCCTCGAAGTCCGTGTAGAAACTCTTTCTTCGCTGCACTATACAACTTCGTTGTGTCGACTATGAACTCTATTATAAAACCTACCACAATATTGTCAAGCCAAAAATCTAATGCGTTAGTAATCAGCATCTGACGCGTGGCAGTTTGCGATTGGTTGGTTAGGTGCCATGTGGCCTAGTCGTGGGCTGCCACGTGGCACCCTGTGGTTGGTTGTTGGTTTTATATGTAAACGTTTGTGGTGTGCATGGGAGTCGAACCAACGACCTCCCCATAGCACAAAGGACTAGCAGGGTCGGGCTAGCCAGCCTGCCCTCGGTTGGTTCTTGTTATGTATGTGGCATAAAAATCATTTAAGTTTTGTTAAAAGTTAATGCGGAGGCAGAAAGGGCTGGGGCTTAGCCCTAGCCCTTGGTTTCATTCTTGGCGCAAACGTATAACACATGACCACAACATAGGTAATGGAGGGACCGTTGGTGGATAGGGTAAGCCCCCGGATCCCGGGAGGTTACCACAGGACCCGGAGCTGATCCGACGAGAGTGTAGGGCAGGGGTTACAACCATTAGCCCGTGGTCGTATGCCTACATGCCAAGACCGGGAGCCAGCAGACAGGGGGCGCGAATAAAGGGCGCTCAACCAAATGGGCCGACACATATGACCAGGAGTGCACCTATTGGGGGCTGTGCCCATAAATCTTTATGCCAAGTGGGTTTTATGCCTAAGTTTTGGGTTTTTTTATTATTAATAAGCCTATTTTTAGTTGATTCTCTCCATTTTTAGGGGATATTGGGTATTTTTGGAGCCCAAATTTTTGGAGGAAGTTGGAGATGAGCAACCAACTTCAAAGCTATATAAACCAGGCCTGTTTGAGGCTAGGGGAGGGGCAGTCAGAGCATATTTATGTTGAGGAAAAGCCAAGCCAAAGCCATTTTGATGCAGAGAAGCTTTTGAGGAGCAGGCGTTGTCAGACCATTTCTGGGAGCTTCGGATGTCCGTTTTGCATGTCGTTTTCTTTGCAGGGTTATTGAGATTTGGATGAACATGACCAGATCAGTCTTGTAGCCATTTGGCAGTGCAGTGATGTACTTTTGAGCTTTTGAACAAAAATAAATAAGCCTCCCCCACAGAGACAAAGGCCCGGAGACGTAGGCAAAGTTGTGCCGAACTCCGTTATCAATATGCATGTTATGGTTTGCTATCTATTATTTCATTTCAAATCTTCAAATGTGTATATAGATGTTATAATTCCTTTTCTTTCCTCATTGTTTCACTAAGTTTATCAAATGGTTAATTAACGCCTGCAAAATTAAAACTCAACCATAGTCATTAAAAGATCTGATGGATCATATAGCTTGTGTTGCCACAGAGTGTGGAAAACCTGTTGAATATGCTACAAGTGTTCTTCCCAAGTCTTGTTATAGATGATGATGTCATCTAGATACACCACCACAAAAGAATTAGTGAAAGCCCACAAGATATCATCCATCATTCTCATGAAATTTGTTGGGGAATTTGTCAAACCAAAGGGCATGACCAACCATTCAAAAAGACATTTTTTTGACTTGAGGGCAGTTTTCCATACATCTGTTGGTTCTATTGGGACCTGATGGTAGCCAGACTTCATATCAATCTTACTAAATTAGTTGTCCCCCTTGAGCTAATCAAGGAGATCATCGATTTGGGGAATCGGGTACTAGTTCCTGACTATGATTTTATTTAGAGCCTGGTAATCAATGCAGAGTCACCAAGTCCCATCTTTCTTCTGCACCAACACGATTGGGCTAACACAAAGTGATGAGTTGGGTCAATTGTGCCCCTTTTGGAGCAGTTCTTGGATTTGGCGCTTGATCTCCTCATTTTCTAACAGAGAGCGATGATAGATTGGGCCATTGGGTAGCAGTGCACCGAGGGTCAGATCGATGGGATGCTTGACCTAACAGTGCAGAGGTACCCCAGTAGGTGATGAGAAGATGTATTTGTATTCTTCCATGACCTTATCCACTTTCTTCTACTGCGTGGAGAGGTCGGTCGCAGAGGCTATGGATGTGGTTGCAACCTTTCGCTCGCTCTAAGAGAGAATCACGAAGAAGACAAACTTCTCGGTTTGAGAAATGACCTTCCTGCATTGCTTGACAGAGATCAAAGAAATAACAGTTGGTGGGACAACCTCGGGTATCCTGTACAATTTCCTATTCAAAGTAATAATAAAACTATGAGGCCAGACTCATATACAACATGACGTTTCCATAAATAAGG
Source organism: Picea engelmannii (assembly GCA_009831015.1). Lineage (NCBI taxonomy): Eukaryota > Viridiplantae > Streptophyta > Pinopsida > Pinales > Pinaceae > Picea > Picea engelmannii. Next base: position 8,352 of record ML778893.1, read on the forward strand.
TTGGCATAAAAGAACATCACAAAATTCAAGGGGAGAAACATCACACAATACCTCATCTTTGAATGGCTTGATGCCATACGATAAGAGACACTGTTGGCTGACGTGAAGATTGCTTCCTTGACAGAGCCATCTAATGGTGTAGGGATGAGGGTGCGGCGATGTCGGCAGGGATAGCCACTTGATGACCTCTACTGATATGAGGTTCTTCTAGCTACCGCTATCAACGTTGAAGTGCATCTGAGTACCTTTTACCCACATCTTTGAATGAAAGAGGCATTCGCCTTCCTCTGGCTTATCAGGTTCATCAGGCTGGATCTTGGTTGTAGCAATGGTGGCACTAGGTTCCTTGTCAATGATTTGTATCCCTTTTTCTGGTTCTAACTCATAGTCGAAACCTGCATCTAATTCATAGGTTTTTACCTCAGCCACCAATGACTGCTTTGAGTGGCAATCAACAATGTTATTCCACGAGCTCTTATGGATGTCGCACCCCTTCCCGGTATCTTTCTTCGTCTTCCCATTGTCCTTCTTTTCTTATGGCTTGGAGTACTGGTTGTCCTGAGGTTGCCCATCTTTGCTTTGTCCTTTGTTCTGTAGGTTGGGGCTGCCCTTGCCCTGCTTCTCCTGTGCGGGGTTCCCAAACCCAAACTGCCATGTCTTTTGTTTCAACTTTTTCTCGATTTTGATGACATATCGATAGGCCTTGCCCAATGATGAGATGTCCAGATGTCCAAAAACTCCATTTATGTCTGGATGTATCTATGCAGACTGTTGTGGTACTTGAGCACCAAATGTCGCTCAGAATTTCTAATGCCCAACTTGGTGTGCAAGGTATGGAAGACATTAGTGAACTCTGGCACTATTTGGTTTCTTTTCTACCACAGTGTGGTCCATCTTGTATACAAGTCACCATAACTTCCAAAGGGTAGTATTGCTCCTTAATAGCATCCCTGAAGGAACCCAAAGTGGGTGCAACTGCAAATAATGTGGATCCCTCTATTTCTTTTTTCTCATAGAAAGTCTCCCACCAATATTTGACATGGGGCACGACCTTGAGGAGCGCAAATGTAATTGTTTCTCCATCGGAGATGTTGTGAACAAAAAAATACCCTTCTAGAAGGTTTAACCATTTATCTATGGCATCAGAATCTATTTGACCTTCAAATATAAGAATATCAAAATTGATTTGTACCTTGAAGGGAATGGTGCCTCTGCTTGAGGTGAAAATTTTAAATAAAAATTATGTTGTATTAGTATTTCAAAGCACGTATTCAGGGCAAATCTGCCCTGGGTGGATATGGTGTCTACATAAACAAATAAACTGTTTCCTTCAATAAGTTCTTAATAATATAGTGGAGTTGACTAATTAATCAATTAATAAACCTAAAGATAGAAAAACACAAAGTTTATCATTTAGATATTTATCATTGAAATATTACTATATTCCTATTAACTAATCTAATTATTTAGATATTACTGTATTCTTATTAACTGATATAATTATTTAGTGTCTTATCAACTAATCTAATTATTTAGTGTGATCTAATTATTTACTGTTATAAGTGAATTTATTATTTTTCACAACATACAATGGGAATTGACTCAGCCAAGTCCATAGGCAACTGATCTAATTATTTAGTGTGATCTAATTATTTACTATTATAAGTTAATTTATTATTTTTCACAACATACAATGGGAATTGACTTAGCCAAGTCCATAGGCAACTGATTGATCTAATTATTTAGTGTGATCTAATTATTTACTGTTATAAGTGAATTTATTATTTTTCACAACATACAATGGGAATTGACTCAGCCAAGTCCATAGGCAACTGATCTAATTATTTAGTGTGATCTAATTATTTACTGTTATAAGTGAATTTATTATTTTTCACAACATACAATGGGAATTGACTCAGCCAAGTCCATAGGCTGAAGATTTTAGGTCACCAACACTTGCCAAAGTTACACAAAACATTTTTAAACAAACACAAATAAACACCAAACCATGAACATCCATTGTAATATCTAAGAATGACAAAATAATTTTATTAAAGTCCAATAGATAATAACAAGTCAAAGGAAGATCTAATGTAATATCTAAACTTCTAACTAGGAAATAAGAGGCAGATCTAAACTTCTAAAGTATTGGTGCTAAAAACTGACAAAACCCATGAACAAAACTTAGACATAATAGCACCACAGAAGTTCCTTGGAAGATTTAGGGGATGTGGGATAAGAGCAGATGACTGTAAGTGTACAATAGGCAGATTGATAATGCCATTAACATTAAAACAAATGCAGATCTCTCAGCAATCCACCTGGAATTCTGAACCAGAGAATTGAGGAGTCCTGGTTCGCCTCTCCCGCCACTCGTAAGATCATTAAACTGTCGAAAGTATATGTGGAGGAGGAGGAGGATGATTGCCACAGAGAGAGCTCCGGATAGAAGGACTACAGTGCCCCAAATCTCTGCTCCAATCGGACCTTGAACGGAGAATACCGATGTGAGAATTGCAGCATGACTGGTCAGGTACGCGTTTATCAAGTTGTTTATTCTGCCGGACATATCATTGCGAGGTTCTTCACGTATAACATTAATTTGCTGGGCACCAGGAATCTCAATGATAATCTGATCTGCAATTCTCAAGGAAACAGTTCTGTTGTTGCTGTTGGGTTGACGGTCCATGGTAAATCTGATTGCCCAAAGCAAGCATACAATTAGCTAAAAAGATTAATCAGAACTTGTTTTTATTTTCCCTGAATTACAACTGAATCTGAAGAAACCACAACGTCAATGGAATAGATGGAATGCCAGTAAATTTAATTGACAACCAACTTAAAATGCTTGAAAAATAGAAAGAAAATAAAAAGTATTGGAAAAGAGGCATTCAAGAAGAAGAATTTTCAAGTATAATGAATCCTAAGGAGGCATTCTTAAAAGTCCCCAACAGTCGATTATCAAGTAAATACAATCTAATCGCAAATACATTAAGCCACAGAGCGACAAGCGAAGTAACTCAAAACCCTAAACAATAGGGCTCGTAAAAGTCCCCAACAGATGATTATCAAGTAAATACAATCTAATCGCAGAACCCACAGAAAGAAAAGATGATGACCTTTGAAGTTCTAAGCGCTTAAGATGTTCCAGCAAGTGCCCCGGCTTTAAAACTGAATCTCAGCAGAGCAGGCAAACGAAGGAACTACAGCCGAACTATACCTCAAGTTTTTTATAGATATAGTGGGTATGTGGCAGGGGAATATAAATTCAACACAAATTCAAATTGATGGAATATATTTTATCTTTTAGGGTTGGGCTCTAAAATTACGAGTATCTGAAAACATGACGAGTTTTGAAAAGAATGGCTTTCACGTATGGCCGCAAAGTTTGAAAAGTTTTGAAAATAATGGTTTTCACGTATGGCCGCAAAGTTTGAAAAGTTATGTTCATGACAAGTGAATATTCATGACTTTCAGTCACTTTCAGTGGCGGACGGACTTATGGAGGTATAAACTACTCGGGACGGACTTAGTGAGAATCTCCTTTTGGAGTATGTGTGCATCCTCAACAATTCAGCGTTTTCATCAAATACATTCAAATAGAGAGACGTGTTGTGGACATAGGGACTTTAAAGCCACCGGTTGGTCCTTCTTGTGGATTCAATGTCGGTCAGGTCGGTCTGGTTCCTTCGCGCTTAGTCGTTGATCTAGTTGCTATCAACGATCACATCTCCTCTTCCTTCCATAATTCTATTTCCGTTCGACACCTTCTCACACACTTCCGCTCTGATTCTCCATTCTTCAGCGTAGCTTTTCAACTATCTATCATCATCCTTGCATCATCAACTATCTCGTCATCATAAGACCTCACGAAGTTAATGGGAACTTCGTCACTATCTCATTCTCATCCAATCGAGATCGATCTGTTTGCCCACTTTCAGAGAGACACGTTTTGCTCAGCCATACACAATCTAGATTCTAAGTAGAGCTTTATTGTTGTCCCACACAATCGTCTTGGCTTCATCCATCATTCATTATTATAGGGTTATAAACACACTTTTAGCACAAGATTGGTTTATGCCTCAACGTTGCATAAGTGGCGCTACCTACAGGCGCTACCTAATATTTCATAGAGAACAAAATCTGCGTTTCATTATTCATTTCTTCAAATGATTACTATTGTTATGTGATTTTTATTTATTTTGGGGAAAATTGAAATTATATTGAGTTATTCCCAATACCCAAGTTCAAGCATCAAAGTACCCATGGATTTATGCTACCGAATTGCATGCAGAAACACAGTCGGGTGCTACCTACAGGCTCTCCGTAAAACTCTAACAGAGAAAGAATTGTGCAGAATTATTTTACGAGTTTTGAGTCATTAACTTAAAACTTTGATTGTGAACAATTGAGAAGCTATTTTTGAAAATTGGATCATTAAATTGAGAAGGTATTACGAGTTTATATTCAAGTATTTGTTGATTCATTAAATTGAGAGGATCTTTGTTTAGTGAACATTTTATCTTATGATTTCCTTCTTCATTCCTCCACCTATCATTCTCCCTTATAGCTTCTCTATCATAAGGGGTTTTCCCACAAATATTCTTTCTCCCGCTACTATATGACAAAACACATATTCCCTATCCAAATTAACTACAAAGAATAAAGACCAATTACCTGCGAGATCTCATCAGATTTGCCTCTTTAATCTGCATCTTCAGAAGCTTCTTCTTTGTCAGTTTCACAGTTCTATCAATTTGAGGTGTTTTTGTAGGTTAATTTATTTGTCCTAAATCAATTGGTATTAGAGCGCAGTTACACTCTTTGGAGGAAGAAATCAGAGTTCAAGGAGTTTGGAAAAAATATGGTTCCAACAAGAGAGAGCTAGGTAAAATTATGAAACCGAGAGAGAAGTAGCTTCTAAAGATGCAGATTGAAGAGGAAAATATGATGAGATCTGGAAGGTTATTGATGTTTATGCTTTGTAGTTAATTTGGATAGGGCATGTGTTTTTTGGCACGTAACAGTAGGAAAAATAATATTTGTGGCAAAACCCCTTACAACAAAGACGCTGTAACAGAGAAGGAAACAAGACCAAATTCCAGCTGTGGTTGGGTAGAAGTTATTGAGGAAGCTCCACAATTGAGATTGTGGGTAGAGTTGTCTAGAAGAAGAAGAGCATATGAAGCTCTTAGGAGATTGTGAGTAGATTAACATAATCCTAGAGACAAAGCTTGATACACATGTTTTTGTTGGAAGCAAACCAAAGCGGAAAGAAAGATGATTTTGGGAAAGAAGGCGTGCATGAGGAAAGCGACCGCTGGAAGGAAGAACAGCACGTGTGCATGCATGAAAGACCTAACGACGTTAGGGTTAGGGTTTTGGTAATGTATTGTAATGGCTAAAGAGCCAGAAAAGTATAAATACAGATACTTAGGTATCGTAGGGGATTGGGTTTGTGATTGTTAGAGATACTAGTCGTTATTATAGAGAGACGTGTTGTAGCGAGCTGATATGTAATATTTTTTTGTATGACCTATTTTGGTAATATGTTGAGATAGAGAGGACAAAGGAGGGTAGATATTTATGGTTATATCGAAGGTTGAGGAGCCTGGTGTGATCTAGTCCGCTTCATATAGATCTTACCCATTGGGAAGAATTGTAAGTGCGCGGTGTTGTTTGGACAGAACGACTATAATAAAAGAGCTGAGAGAGAAATCTTTGTGGATGTAGCTCAAGAGGGGGTAAAACACGATAACACCTGTGTCATGAGATTGAATGCATGTGTGTCTCTATTTCTTTCAAGTGAATATTGATATACTAAACGAATGAGTTGTTCTATTTCCTTCATAATTGTTATAACAATGTTTTTCATCAAGAAATTATAATAGATGCTTAGCGCACAATCCTCATATCTCACACTCAATCCTAGGCTACAAACACATGAGTCTTGCATCCACCCATTAAAGCTATATCGGGTGAGACTGCGCAACACATTCTATGTGTTGTGTTGCCTTCTAGTTTACCAAGAGGGCCAATAGTTTTAGAGGCTTTGCTGGAAACCCAAACAAACATGAACCTTGGGTCACTCAAGACAAACTCAGACAATACATAGGAGAGAGTAAAACCAACAAATGGTTTTGTTGTCGTTGGTAGGAACAGAAGATGATTGAGTATATGAAAAGAGGCAGAGCAAAATAATATGAAAGTAGGAAATAAAGCAATGAGCCACTAAGGGGATGTTGAGACTGTGGAATCCCACAAAAGTAGAGATCAAAAGCTGGTTCAAAAATAAAGCGCTGGAGTTTTCACAGAAAGACAATAGAAACCCTAGAATAACACCCCGCAAATATCTTGAGAAATACATGTTTACTGATTTGCATGAAGTCTTTTTCTGTGATTTTGCACACTTATTGTAGGAGTGGATACTAAGGTTAAAGGATAACCACGCGAAGAACCGAATTTGACAACTCGATTAGACCCCAGTCCAGATTGAGCAGTTACATCATGTGAACAACAAATTCACCTGTGCAGTAGATTTTTGGCTCGACAATATTGTGGCAGGTTTTATAACAGAGTTCACAGTCGACACAACGAAGTTGTATAGCGCAACGGAGCAAGAGTTTCTACACAGACTTTGAGGAAGGTACATTCGATTGTTGTATACTTCTATCAATATACTGCTATATAATAAAGGTGTAATGACAATGGAGTCAGACAACTAAACTTCCCTACATGCATGGGGGAAGGGGGGAAGCACTGACAGAGAAAGGAGACATAGAAGGAGGAAAGGATAAGGGAAAGAAGGAGGAACCCTTGGACCCAATCATGATGGATGATGACCAGGTCAAGCGGATCATGGCGAAAACTAGAAAGATGCGTAGCAGAGTACCCTACCAATGCAAGGTGAATACCAAGAAGAAAGCCATAGTCGCAAGGGAAGGCTTGGCAAGTGATGAGGAAGAGGTAGATGATCGTCGGGTTGTGGAGGAGATTGAGGAAATCCTGCGTGCAACATATGAAAGGAAAACGAGAGGCTCTGAAGGAAGCCCTCCAACTGGAAGAAAACTAGTACCACCAGATGGATCCAGCTATCGAAGAAATGAAGGAGGACTTGAAGAACTTAACGTTTCAGCTAAACTAGAATAAGAGTAAAGACAAACAAGAATCCATCTGGTGTACCAAATGTAGGACAAAAGGGCACCACAAGAACGAATGTCCAACATTCACGCAGTATATGGAAACAAAAATTCCAAATCCGTTACAAACAGGAGGATTATGTTGCGAAATATGCAAGAAACTAGGTCACGATCCATATCACTGCACGATGATGTAGAAATACCAGACAGTCCCACAGAGTTCATATTGCACCTTTTGCAAGTTAGTGGGCCACTGCGACAAAGATTGTAGAACCATGGAGTTGATGAGAGAGTAGACATCAGATACATATAGAGTGCAGGCATAAATGATGTCTGGGAAAGCCACACCACAATTTAATCAAGTTCTAGCTCCATTCAACACCACGCAGAAGCAGTACAATACCGCGCAACAACCATATAATACTGCGCAACCACAATATAACACAACACAAATGCAGTATAATACCGTGTAGTATAATCAAGCGCCTCAGTACAACGAACCAAGAGGAGATCGAGCAGGATACAAAGGAGGAGGAAAAGCTAGAGGACGTTTTGGACGAGGTCGAGGACCAATGGTATGTCACAATTGCCAACAACTAGGACATTATGCAAGGGAATTTCCACTTCCACCAGCAATGTGTATGTATTGTCACGCATTGGACCATGGCATAGAAGAATGCCTGACACTATTAGTAAATATTCAAGAAAAGAGGAACTGGAACAACCAGAATGTTTAGTGGATTTCAGCCGAAGCAAGGGAGGAAGGACGGAACATCAACATAGTGACCCGTGGAGGAGCCAAAACAGGGAACGACGCATCTCGACAAGAACCAACACAACACCAATGGGTGAAGAAGAACGCTGAAACAAGGAAGAAGTTCGACGCACAGAAGGAGAAGGAAATATTTAAACAAGCCAGACAAGAATTTTAGAAGGAAGAAATGGCATCGACTTCAACTATGTAGCAAAGAAAGAAAGCACCAGAGTACGAGATGCCTCTGTTATTGGATCATACCAATGAAATGCAATCCATAGGACAAGTAAGTACAATCAAAGGCTTTTTGCAATCATGTGTAAAAGTATTAAATGATCCATCATCTATGAAAATATTGCAAAACATACTAGAAAAATGTAGCATAGAGACGAAAGGAAAAACATAACCAAAAACCGTCAATCACCTACATACAAGGAGAAGAACTAGTAGGTAGTTTAGATTGAATGCCAACATCAAAGATTTTAACATGGGAGATATCATACTAGATTTAGGATCTGAAATTAATGTATTACGAAAGAAGACATGGCAATGCATGGGAGAGCCCACATTAGGATATTCACCTGTTCAACTGAAATTAGAAAACCAACATAGAGTCCTAACAATCGGTAGACTGAAAGGAGTGAAAGTAGACCTGGATGGAGTGTGCACTGAATTAGATTTTGAAGTCATTGGAATAGTGGACGACACAACACGATATCCAGCATTGCTTGGTCTGGATTGGGCATTTGACAACCAAGCCATAATCAATTTGAAGACAAGAAAGATGGCATTCGAGTCAGGGGAGTACAGGGTCATCACGCCATTAGAGCCATTAGAAGGGGATAGGTTTGTAGAACCTACTTACTTAGACTTAGAGGAAATCAAATGGGATACTCAGTTGGTGAAGAATTACTTCATGTGCCACAGACTCAAATACTGGTTTAGAGAACTGGAAACAAAGGCTATGCGAAGTCTCCACGAGAAGATGTGCATGAATAGACTGTGCAGTAAGATAGGTAGGCATGGAAATAAGGGAACCACCCAGTTTCCACGGAATAAACGACCTAGAAAAATTCTTGTCACAGTACAAAGATGAATTTTTAGAGAACAGAGATTGTTAGCACTCAATATAGAACTCAAGGTGATACCTGCAAGATGGTGGGGTGCACACAAAGAGACAATCACAGATTGGTTCCAGTGTAAGTAGTTACTGCGCATAAGGTTTAGTGTAGAACAAAGAAACAAAAAGAAACAGAGGTACGATGGACATGGGGCACTAGCGGAACACTTGGAGAAGTGCAGAACACTGTGGAAAATGACACCCCTAGAGGAATGGCCTCATCATTTCATACACACTTTAGATGGCATACCAACGAACTGGTATATAGACCAGGAATTACGCAAAGGAACTATGACTTGGACGACATTACAACAAAATTTTATAGTCACTTTCTCATTCGAGCATGAGAACCCCAAAATAGATACAACTCTTAAATAGATAAGAGGACTGATATTCATCAAAGGACTAGAAGTCGAACTCACAATAGAAGAATAACAATAGAACAAACAAACAGTCAAGGAACTATTGTCATGTTACCATGTACAACAGGAAGCACTAGATGAAGACAATCTGCACGATATTCAGATTGAAGAAACATAAGGCGAAAGAGAAGTGGAGAGACCACCTATAGAATCAGAAGTTATTTTTGTGCCGATCAAGGTAAATAATGTCAATATTAAGATGATTGAGCACCCCAAAATGGCTAGCATTGGAGATTACTAGGATGAGAAAACAATGGAAAACATAACAGAGTTATTGCGCGAATACAACGACCTGTTTCCCAAAACATTTACAGAGATGAAGGGTATAGCAGGAGAATTAGGAGAGATGAAGATACCGCTCAGACCTGAAGCAAGACCAATTAGACAATGACCATATAGGTTGAATCCAATATATAAGCAGAAGTTCAAAGCTGAGATCGACAGGATGCTTGAAGACGGAATCATAGAATCGGTCGAATTATCAAAATGGATAAGCCTGATGGTAGTTCAAGACAAGAAACTAGGAGGGATAAGGATATGCGTCGACTTGAGGAATTTGAACGATGCATGCCTACATGACCCGTTCCCTACACCTTTCACGGATGAGGTGTTAGAGAACGTGGGTGGACATGAAGATTACTCATTCACTGATGGATTCTCAGGCTACCATAAGATCAAGATAACATAGGAATAAAAATACAAGACCACATTCACCACAGAATGGGGATCTTACCAATACACAGTCATGCCGTTTGGACTGAAGAATGCACCAACAATATTTTCCAGAGTAGTCATCACCACATTTAAGGAATTAATCCACCAGTTTCTTGAGTTATACCTGGACGATTGGACAGTCTATAGTCGGTTGAAATACCATGTATAAATATTATGAATGATGTTAGAAAGATGTAGGAAGTGACATATATCATTGAACATAAATAAATTCATATTCGGAACACCGTTTGGGATACTATTGGGCCACATATTATGCAAACAAGGTTTACTAGTAGATCCTGCAAATATTGCAGTAATTGTTAACTTGCCACCACCAAAAACAGTCTGCAAGCTAAGAAAAAAATTGGGACACATAGGATACTATAGAAAGGTCATCAAAGGATACTCACAGATTACCATGCCAATGGAAAAATTGTTAAGAAAAGTTACAAAGTTTCAGTGGAATGATGAGTGTCAACACGGTCTGGATAACCTGAAGGAAAAAATGGTCACTACACCAATATTAGTATTTCCAGACTGTAAGAAGACATTCCACGTGCATGTAGATGCATCAACCATAAAACTTGGATCTATATTGGCGTAGCCAGGAGCGGGAGATTTGGATCACCCTATAGAATTTGTGAGCATAATGTTATCAGAATCAGAATAGAACTATAACACTACAGAGAGGGAATGCCTAGCTATGGTATACGCACTGCAGAAATTTAGACACTACTTATTGGGGAAACACTTTAATATGTTCACAGATCACTCAACCCTAAAATACTTAGTCAACAAGCCAGTGTTGGAGGGGAGAATCTGTCGATGGTTACTATTATTTCAAGAATTTGAATTTGAAGTAATAGTCAAGCCAAGAAAATTGAATGCAAGACCTAACCACCTATCAAGGGTCACAAATGGAGAAGAACCTACGAACTTAGAGGATAAATTTTCGGATGCACAACTATTTTCAGTTCACAACGCTGATGATTACTTTGCAGATATCATTCAGTACTTGAGCACAACTACTATGCCACAAGAATATAACACCACACTGAAGAAAAACCTAGTAGTTTGAGTTGTAGACTATCAACTGATTGCAAGACACTTATACAAGATGGGTGCAGATATCATCCTACGAAGATACGTGTTAGAACACGAAAGATCGAGGGTTTTAGCATAATTTCATGAGGGAATAGCAGGAGGGAATTACGTAGGAAAAGATACAGTGCATAAGGTATTACGCGCAGGACTATGGTGGCCAACCATTCACCGAGACTCGAAGGAATACTGTTGTTGGTTACCTATTGGTTGGTCTTCTCTACTCGCTTACTCTTCTTTCTTGACCATTTGAGTAATTGACCCATGATTCATTTCATTCGGGTTTCCAACAAAGCCTCTAAAACTATCGCTCCCCCTGGTAAACCAGCAAGCAACACAGTACACATAATGTACTGCGCAGTCTCACCCGAGATGGCTTTAAATGTGTGGCTGTAAGACTCAGGTGTTTACAGCCTGGGATTGAGTCTAACATAGGGGTTTACTAATTAGAGCCATTCGCTATAAACTATGACTACAATTGGATATTTCTTCATGAATGTGCATTTACATTTCATAGTTTATTTTCCAAACAGCATAGACACTTTTCATAACAGTGTAATAACTCATTCATTAAGGATAATGATTAATTGCTGAAAGAAAACAACAATATACATGCATTCATCACATTACACATATATTACCATGGTTCACCCCCTCCTGGGCTACGTTCACAAATATTTGGCTCTTGGCTCTTTTATAATAGTAGTTCTGCATCTCCAGCACCGCGCGCTTACAATTCTCCTCAGAAATGGGTAAGATCTATATGAGGCGAATTAGTTCGCAGTAGGCTCTTCAACCTGCAGTCTAATCCTTGGATCTAACTTTGCTCCTTTGTTCCTAGCTCAATAGCTTACAAAATTGGTTCATAATAGTATTGCATCACACATCAATTCATACATCGCCATGATGGAACAATGCAAAAACCTAACTAATACAAAAGGTGATTCGGTACTGCAGTCGAACTTCTATAAAAACCAGAACCTTATACAAAAAAACTAGCAACAACCCTTATATGACACCTGTGTATCTATATTTATATATATCGGTCTCTTCAACCATTTAAAGTGTATTACCAAAACCCTAACCCTACCGACGTTAGGTCTTCCTCCCATGCACATTTTGTTCTTCCTCCAGCTATCGATTTCCTTGTGCACACTTCCTTGCATGCGTGCGTGTTGTTCTTTCTCTAGTTGTTAATTCAGTTTTTGCATGCTTTCTTTCCCATGATCGTCCTTCTTTCCACTTCGGCCTGGTGCCAACAGGCCCCCAACATTGACATTTGAATCTTCTTGAGTCACCTAATCTTTCTGTGCTTCCTCGATCTCCTTGGTGATCATATGGAACTTTTCCTTCAGCTCCATTGCTTTTGTCAGTGCCTTCGCGGTCTTCTCCTTGATGGTATCCACTACATGAACTACCACTTCGTTGCTCAACATTCATGCACATTCTAGTTGGGTCTATGCTATCTGTGTTCTAGCTCCTTATGCCTGGGTGAGTAATTCTGCTACCTATTCCTGCAACGACTCTATTTGAGCCTGACGCTCCTATTTCTGCGTTTGCACAGTGATAAGTTATGCCTTCATTTTCTTCATCTCTTTCATCCCTTTGACTCGTTCTAGGATTGGTATAGTCTTGTGCCTCTGTTTGAGTTCTTGGATCATTGCATTGATCCTTTCCTCTTCCTTGTCCCAATGTTGGACCTATGGATCCTCCTCCAACCTTGTCCAAAGTTGCATTTCTTTATCGAACAGTTCAGCTGTTGTGCTAACCTGATGCTCTATCTCTTGTAGTTGCGTTGTTTCTTCCTGATTCCTTTGCTCCTTCACTGCTGGTGGAGTTTTTAGTGTGAGATGTTCTCGAAGCTTCTCGATCTCCTTTTGATACTGACCAATTGCCTGCACAATCTTGTCAATATTTTATGTTGCTGGAAGTTCCTTTCCTTGCGCAGTTCTTGGAAGTTTCCCAAAAAATTCTCCCACTCTTCATTCCAGTTCATTCCTACGTTCTTTCTCCTCCTGAGTTTCGGATTTGGCCTGCTCACAACTTTTTCCAGCGCTTCCCATTTCTTTGTTTCTTGTTGTAGCTCGACTAATTTTTTATGTGCCCGAGACTGTATCTCGTGGTCAATGCTAACCTGTAATTTGTGTAGTTCCCTTGATGGCATCCGTGTCAAGACCAATTGGATGTGTTCCAAGTCCTTCAATGGTGTCTGATCCATGATTTCTTCCATACGCAACATGCTAGGTTTGATGTAGATCATGGCATTCATGTGTGGCATTGAGAGGACTAGGTCTCATTCTTCTACCTCCACTCTTTCTTTGGTCTGTAGCATCGATGGCTATATGCCACTGTTGCTTCTTTATGTCTAGAATTCCCCGAGTTTCTTGAGGAACTATCCCATTTCTTCCAGCTCCTTTTGTAGTTTATCCCTGTGATGTGCTATATGATCGAAATCTTCTACTAAGAAATCCTGGACCATTTTGGCAATCATTTCCCCATCATCCTCTGTGATCGTATAGTCCAGTGATTCTTTATATGCCTTCAATTTCTTGCGCACGCCTCCTGCCTATGTGGATCATGTCTTAGTATCCCCTGGTTCTTGTGTAATGGGATTTGGGGTGGTCTCCTACGCTCCCTCAGCCTGTTTCTGTTGTCCATTGGTCAGCTATGTAATTTCTTTCTTCTCCTTTTGGGTCCCTGTCTGCTTTGACCCTTTGTCTGCCCGAGTCGTCTTGTTTTGGTCCATCCTCGGTTTCTTGGGCACTGGGATTTTCAGAGGTTGTGTTTTTTCCTGTGCTGCCTCTCCTTCTGTGGTTCTTCCCGATACTTCTCGGGGGATGGCTAGGATCCTCCATGCATCAGGTCATTCGTTGATGACCATGTCGATATCACCCTCTGTGATACAATAGTGCATCTTTAGCCACTTTCTATCTAGATATTTCCTTGGTTGTATCCACATGGTTTGACAACCAACTTAAAATGCTTGAAAAATAGAAAGAAAATAAAAAGTATTGGAAAAGAGGCATTCAAGAAGAAGAATTTTCAAGTATAATGAATCCTAAGGAGGCATTCTTAAAATTCCCCAATAGTCGATTATCAAGTAAATACAATCTAATCGCAAATACATTAACCCACAGAAAGAAAAGAGTATGAGCCCGATGTCCACACTACAGAGTGACAAGCGAAGTAACTCCGGAGTAAATTGAAAGAAAACCCTAAACAATAGGGCTCGTAAAAGTCCCCAACAGATGACTATCAAGTAAATACAATCTAATCGCAGATACATTAATCCAGTGAAAGAAAATATGATGACCTTTGAAGTTATAATCTCTTAAGATGTTCCAGCAAGTGACCCGTCTTTAAAACTGAATCTTAGCAGAGCAGGCAAATGAAGGAACTACAACCAAACTATACCTCAAGCTTTTTATAGATATAGTGGGTATGTGGCAGGGGAATATAAATTCAACACAAATTCAAATTGATGCAATATATTTTATCTTTTAGGGGTGGGCTCTAAAATTATGAGTATCTGAATTATGAGTATCTAAAAACATGACAAGTATCTGAATTACGAGTATCTGAAAACATGACGATTTTTGAAAAGAATGGCTTTCACGTATGGCCGCAAAGTTTGAAAAGTTTTGAAAAGAATGGTTTTCACGTATGGCCGCAAAGTTTGAAAAGTTATTAATATAATTAAAACAATAACAAGTGTGGTGAGTGGAGAATCCTTAAAACAATAACAAGGTTGGTCCTTCTTGTGGATTCAATGTCGGTCAGGTTGGTCTGGTTCCTTCACGCTTATTCGTTGATCTTGTTTCTATCAACGATCACATCTCCTCTTCCTTCCATAATTCTATTTTCGTTCGACACCTTCTCACACACTTCCACTGTGATTCTCCATTATTTAGCATAGATTTTCAACTATCTATCATCATCCTTGCATAATCAACTATCTAGTCATCATAAGACCTCATGAAGTTAATGGGAACTTCGTCACTATCTCCTTCTCATCCAATCGAGATCGATCTGTTTTCCCACTTTCACAGAGACTCACGTTTTGCTCAGTCATACACAATCTAGATTCTAACTAGGGATTTATTGTTTTCCCACACAATTGTATTGGCTTCATTCATCGTTCATTATTATAGGGTTATAAACACATAGTTAGCACAATATTGGTTTATGCCTCAACGTTGCATAAGTGGCGCTACCTACAGGCGCTACCTAATATTTCACAGAGAACAAAATTTTCATTTCATTATTCATTTCGTCAAATGAATACAATTGTTATGTGATTTTTATTTATTTTGAGGAAAATTGAAATTATATTGAGTTATTCCCAATATCCAAGTTCAAGCATCAAAGAACCCATGGATTTATGCTACCGAATTGCATGCAGAAACACAGTCGAGTGCTACCTACAGGCGTTGCGTAATATTCTGACATAGAACGAATTGTGTAGAGTTATTTTACCATTTTTGAGTCATTAACTTAAAACTTTGATTGTGAACAATTGAGAAGGTATTTTTGAAAACTAGAGGAGGTTTTTTTTCATAACATTCCAAATAACAAAAATGTCTCTCAGTTTTTCAAAATGTGTTATGGTTTGAGAGATATCAGTCATAGAAGTGGTGCTACTTACTCTGCACAACAACATTGCCTAATTTCCTGTAGTGGTCACAGTTTTGATTTTCGCCTTGTTGGGAGGTTGACACATGTCAAGGAGAGTTAGAATGGATTCTCAAGGATCAGTCAGATGTCAAGAGACACCTTCACCTAAGATTTATCTCCAACAAAGGCCTCATGCATGAGGTGGAAACAATTTATTAATGACTTCCAACAAATTCCTGAAAATCAGCAGTGTGTTGGATTTTTGTCTCTTTGATTGTTGCCACCTATCTCCTAGGCTTAGAATCCAATGGAGTTGATGGGATTCGACCTCCTAAGGTTATTTGGATGCTATTTTATATTTAAGGAAGGAGAGATATCTTAGAGAAGGGGATCGAATGAGCCAAGAGAGGCTAGAGAGAGTAGGAGTAGGCAGTTTTCTCATGTATGTTCATTTGTAAGCCTGTGGGCATTTTATGATTGTAAGCATTATTACTATTGGAGACTCATGAGAGCTGTGATTTCAGATTGTAACTCTTATTTTATATTTCTTCTTATTTGAATATATTGAAGATTTGAGGATCAAAGGCTGTCAATGATTTATGGATCCCTAAGCAACAAAGGATCCGCTGTATTTTGCGCATCAGTCATTGTTTATATTCAAGTATTTGTTGATTCATTAAATTGAGAGGATCTATGTTTAGTGAACATTCTATCTTATTATTTCCTTCTTCATTCCTCCACCTATCATTCTCCCTTATAGATTCTCTATCATAAGGGGTTTTTCCACAAATATTCTTTCTCCCGCTACTATATGACAAAACACATATTCCCTATCCAAATTAACTACAAAGAATAAAGACCAATTACCTGCCAGATCTCATCAGATCTGCCTCTTTAATATGCATCTTTAGAAGCTTCTTCTCTCTCAGTTTCACAGTTCTATCCATTTGAGGTGTTTTTGTAGGTTAATTTATTTGTCCTAAATCAATTGGTATTAGAGCGTAGTAACACTCTTTGGAGGAAGAAATAAGAGTTCAAGGAGTTTGGAAAAAATATGGTTCCAACAAGAGAGAGCTAGGTAGAATTATGAAATTGAGAGAGAAGTAGCTTCTGAAGATGAATATTGAAGAGGAAAATATGATGAGATCTGGAAGGTTATTGATGTTTATGCTTTGTAGTTAATTTGGATAGGGCATGCGTTTTTTGGCAGGTAACAATAGGAGAAATAATATTTGTGGCAAAACCCCTTACAACAAAGACGTTGTAACAGAGAAGGAAACAAGACCAAATTCCAGTTGTGGTTGGGTAGAAGTTATTGATGAAGCTCCACAATGGAGATTGTGGGTAGAGTTGTCTAGAAGAAGAAGAGCAGATGAAGCTGCAAGATACGAGATATATAAAATATGCAGAATAGAAATGAAATGCTAGAAATGACAGAATAACAGTAAAATATCCAGCATAATCTTCACAATACACAGATATGATATACGAAATAGCACAGAAACAACACTTTGATTCAGATAGCAATGTTCACAGGCCTCTTTGAGGGGGAAAACTCCAGTCGAGCAGCGCTATGTTACAATAATCTCCAAGCTAGGGTTTTCATACCCTCGATCCTTATTTATACTAAATGTGTCTATTAAGAGAAGCATCTAGAGGAAGATCCTTCTAGAAGCAGAAGCGTCTATTAGGTCTTCTTACAATTGTCTTATTCTATTTTATTGAAAGGTCTTATTAATATTGACCTTTATTACATCCGAATACATTGATCTACCTATGTGCAGGTTAGGATCTTAACATGTCTGCCCCCTTAAAAAACAACCTTGTCCTCAAGGCTTGAGATGTGGAAACTGCTGCAGAATGGTAGCTGGTTCCCAAGTGGCATCTGCTGGAGTCATGTCTTTCCACTGTACTAGCACTTTCTTGATGGTTCTCTGATGCAGGCGACGCTCACATTGGTCCAAAACTGCTTCTGGCTGTAACCAAATGGAGCCTTCTTCAGCTAACTCTAGAAGGTTGGTTTGAATTTGGCACCTGGTTCCAATCACCTTCTTCAAGCATGAGACATGAAAAACAGGATGTAGCTTCGACTGACTGGGCAAAGCACTGGGCAAAGCTAACTGGTATGCGACTTGTCCCACACGCTTGAGAACTGTGTAAGGGCCATAAAATTTGGGTTCTAGCTTCTGACACTCCTCGGCCTTGAGGGAAGTTTTCTTATATGGTTGCAGTCTCAGAAACACCTGATCCCCTTCAGCAAATTGACGTTTAGAGTTACCTTGATCTGCTTGCTGCTTCATTCTATTCTGGGCCATGACCAATTTCTCTTTAAGGGTACGAAGGATATCCTCTCGGACTGTAAGTGTTTGGTCAACTGCCTGGACCTTTGAGGTACCCGGTAAGTATGAGAGAACTGATGGTGGCTTCTGTCCATACACTGCTTCAAAAGGAGTCATGCGAGTGGCTGTATGGTATGTAGTGTTGTACCACCATTCAGCGAGGGGTAACCATTGAGCCCACTGGTGTTGTTTTTCAGAGGCAAAGCACCTCAAATATGTTTCCAAACACTTGTTGATGACTTCCGTTTGACCATCTGTCTGGGGATGATAAGCTGAGCTGAGATGCAATTGGATACCTTGTAGCTTAAACAGTTCTTGCCAAAAATTGCTTGTGAAAGTTGGGTCTCGATCAGAAACAATAGAGTTTGGCATGCCATGAAGCTTGAAGACCTGATCCATGAAAATTTGAGCCACCGTGGATGTCGTAAATGGGTGGTGAAGAGCACAAAAATGAGCATACTTGGAGAGGCGATCCACCACCACCATGATGACTAATTTATTCCTCGCTTTGGGTAAGTCTGTAATAAAGTCCATAGAGATATCCTTCCAAATAGTAGGGGGAATCGGAAGCGGTTGGAGGGTGCTAGGATATTTGACTGTTTCTCCCTTGTTGTGTTGACATACCTCACATTCAGCCACAAACTTACGGATGTCCTGTTTCATACCCTCCCAGAAAAAGGAACGTTTGACTCGGTCATATGTTTTGGTGAACCCTGAGTGCCTCGCTGTGGGTGTAGCATGAAGCTCAGAAAGTACTGTGGATTTGAGCTTGGATTGTTCACTTAAATACAAGCGGCCTTTGTATCAAAGCTCATCCTGGAGCTAGGAGTACCCTGGGGGAGCCTGAGCCTTGTTCTACAGTTTCTGGATCAGTAGCGAACTTTTGGGGTCTTGAAGCCATTCCTGGTGCACAGCTTGCAACCAATCGGGTACAATGAAAGAAAGAGAAAACAGGGATCCTTCGTCTTCATACTTCCGGGACAGTGCATCCGCCATGACATTGTCTTTGCCCTTCTTGTAAATTATCTCATAATCATATCCGAAGAGCTTAGTGACCCATTTTTGTTGCTCCTAGGAGGAAATGCGTTGTTCCAGAAAGTACTTGAGGATTTGATGGTTGGTCTTAATTTGGAATCGTTGCCCCAAGAGATAAAGATGCCATAATTCAACGGCATGCAGAATCGCCAACATTTATTTTTCATAAATTGGTTTGCCCAGATTCTTTTCAGACAGTTGTTTACTAGTGAAGGCCAAAGGTCGACCCTCTTGCATAAGGACAGCGCCAATTGCTTTCCCTGAGGCATCGCATTCCAACACAAATGTCTTTGTGAAGTCGGGAAGGGCCAGAACTGGAGTGGTGCACATGGCCATCTTCAATGTTTGAAAAGCTTGAGCAGCTGCTGGGGTCCAAGTGAAAGAGTTCTTTTTTAGGAGTGTCGTGAGAGGTGCTGCAATCTTTCCATAGTTCTTAACGAACTTGCGATAATACCCTGTGAGGCCCAAAAATCCACGCAAGATTTTGAGAGTCTTTGGGTGTGGCTAGTCTTGCATAGCTTCAATATTTTTCGGGTCCACCCTGACGCCATCCTTGCCCACCAGATGACCCAAGTATTCTACTTCGGATGCACCAAAAGCACATTTGGACTGTTTCAGGAAAAGGTGATGCTGAGAGAGTAGGCTGAGAACTTGATCCACATGAGTAATATGGTCTGTCCATGTCTTGCTATATATGAGGATATCATCAAAGAAAACTAAGACAAAATGACGAAGAAAAGGGCGGAAGACATGGTTCATGAGGCTCTGAAAGGTGGAGGGGGCATTACACAAACCAAAGGGCATGACCAAAAACTCGTAGTGGCCCTCATGAGTGCGAAAGGTTGTCTTGGGAATGTCAGACTCTTTCATACGTATCTGGTGATAGCCCGAGCGAAGGTCCAGTTTGGTGAAGAATTGGGCGCCACTCAATTCATCCAGGAGGTCATCAATGATAGGAATGGGAAATTTGTCTTTGATGGTTAGTTTGTTGAGAGCACTGAAGTCAGGACACATTCTCCAAGAACCTTCTTTCTTCAGTACCATGACTACCGGAGAGGAGTAAGGGCTCGTACTAGGATGGATGACTCCGGCAGTAAGGAGTTCCTGGACCATTTTTTCAATTTCATTCTTTTGTGCAAAGG
>ML778893.1:30512-52001 GCA_009831015.1 Picea engelmannii
ATCTAGGGAGGCATCACGGGAGGCAATAGTAGCACTGAGTTGTTGCACTTCTTGTTGGGTCTTAAGGAAACCAGATTCCAAGGTGTTGATGTGAGAATCTAGTTCTTGGCTACGGGTATGGGCCATGATGATGGGTGAACTGGGAAGGGAGTGGGCGGGGTTAGAATTTTTTGCAGAAAAATGATATGGATGAATGTGACAAGGGGGAAGAGATGAGTCTAATCAAATAGGCCTTAAATAATGGTGAAAAAATGGGAGCGGGCGGGGTCAGAATTTTTTTGCCAAAAAATGATATGGATGAATGTGACAAGGGGGAAGAGATGAGTCTAATGGAATAGGTCTCAAATAATGGTGAAATTTTTTCCAGACTTTTTATTTTTATTTTTATTTTTACAGCTGCGGGGTTATACTTTGGTCTGAAGAATGCTGCAGTGCTGAAATCCCCAAATTCTGAACCAGAGAGTATTTACTTAGCAACGCCAACACAGATGCGCATCAATAGATCTCGCTGGTTTAGTTTGTTTATGTTCCCCAAGGGTTAGGTATTCAAGGGTTCTACAGACAAGGGTTTTCCCTATGCTATAGCTCTCTGATATACATGCAGGGTCCAACAGTAGTACTCGACCCAATATCTCAGGGCACTAACTAAGGAGGATAGACCGTACCCTTAGCCATACTACCCGACTACCCAGGTACTAGAGAGTATCTTCTCGAGTGTTATTCTCGGTGACACTATAGTAGTCCAGCGACCGATAGGTTTATCTAAATAAGGCTTCAGGAAATCTAGGCCGATCCATACACAGGTGTTGTCTGATGCGCTACCACTCGAAGGGGTACCAACAAGGGTTACAAGGGTGGCCAACAGATGTGTGCTTAAGAACCACTTGCATTTCCTGCGTGTATGAATCCCTCAACCATGGGTTTATGCGCGTAACGACAGATCTCTGTGGCTTAAAGACGTCGGAATACGTCTCTACCCTGAAAAAAAATACCCACAATTTCTGCCAAGGAAAGTGCTCTGATACCACTTGCAAGATACTAGATATATAAAATATGCAGAACAGAAATGAAATGCTAGAAATGACAGAATAATAGTAAAATATCCAGCATAATCTTCACAATACACAGATATGATATACGAAATAGCACATAAACAACACCTTGATTCAGATAGCAATGTTCACAGGCCTCTTCAAGGGGGCAACCTCCAGTTGAGCAATGCTCTGTTACAATAATCTCCAAGCTAGGGTTTTCATACCCTCGACCCTTATTTATACTAAATGTGTCTATTAAGAGAAGCATATAGAGGAAGATCCTTCTATAAGAGGAAGCTTCTATTAGGTCTTCTTACATCCGTCTTATTCTATTTTATTGAAAGGTCTTATTAATATTGACCTTTATTACACCCGAATACATTGATCTACCTATGTGCGGGTTAGGACCTTAACAAAAGCTCTTAGGAGATTGTGAGTAGATTAACATAATCCTAGAGACAAAGCTTGATACACATGTTTGTGTTGGAAGCATACCAAAGCGGAAAGAAAGACGATTTTGGGAAAGAAGGCGTGCATGAGGAAAGCGATAGCTGGAAGGAAGAACAACACGCGTGCATGCATGAAAGACCTAACGACGTTAGGGTTAGGGTTTTGGTAATGTATTGTAATGGGAAAAGAGCCAGAAAAGTATAAATATAGATACTTAGGTAACGTAGGGGGTTGGGTTTGTGATTGTTAGAGATACAAGTCGTTATTATAGAGAGACGTGTTGTAGCGAGCCGATATGTAATATTTTTTTCTATGACCTATTTTGGTAATATGTTGAGATAGAGAGAACAAAGGAGGGTAGATATTTATGGTTATATCGAAGGTTGAGGAGCCTGGTGTGATCTAGTCTGCCTCATATAAATCTTACCCACTGGAAAGAATTGTAAGTGCATGGTGTTATTTGGACAGAACGACTATAATAAAAGAGATGAGAGCCAAATCTTTGTGGATGTAGCCCAGGAGGGGGTGAACCATGATAACACATGTGTGATGAGATTGAATGCATGTGTGTCTTTATTTCTTTCAAGTGAATATTGATATACTAAATGAATGAGTTGTTCTATTTCCTGCATAATTGTTATAACAATGCTTTTCATCAAGAAATTATAATAGATGCTTAGCGCACAATCCTCATATCTCACACTCAATCCTAGGCTACAAACACATGAGTCTTGCATCCACCCATTAAAGCTATCTCGGGTGAGACTACGCAGTGCATTCTATGTGTTGTGTTTCCTTCTGGTATACCAGGAGGGCTGATAGTTTTAGAGGCTTTGTTGGAAACCTGAATAGACATGAACCTTGGGTCACTCAAGACAAACTCAGACAGTACATAGGAGAGAGTAAAACCAACAAATGGTTTTGTTGTTGTTGGTAGGAACAGAAGAGGATTGAGTATATGCAAAGAGACAGAGGAAAAGAATATGAAAGTAGGAAAGAAAGCAATGAGTCACTAAGGGGATGTTGAGACTGTGAAATCCCAGAAAAGTAGAGATCAAAAGATGGTTCAAAAATAAAGAGATGGAGTTTTCATAGAAAGACAATAGAAACCCTAGAATAACACCCCGCAAATATCTTGAGAAATACATGTATTCTGATTTGCATGAAGTCTTTTTCTGTGATTTTCCACACTTATTGCAGTAGTGGATACTAAGGTTGAAGGATAACCACGCGACAAACCGAATCCGACAACTAGATTGGACCCCAGTCTAGATTGAGCAGTTACAGCAGGTGAACAAAAAATTCACCCACGCAGTAGATTTTTGGCTTGATAATATTGTGGCAAGTTTTATAACAGAGTTCACAGTTGACACAACGAAGTTGTATAGTGCAGTGGAGCAAGAGTTTCTATGTGGACTTCGAGGAAGGTAAATTCAATCGTTGTATACTTCTATCAAGATATTGCTATATAATAAAGGTGTAATGACAATGGAGTCAGACAAATAAACTTCCCTGCGTGCATGGGGGAAGGTGGGAAGCACTGACAGAGAAAGGAGACATAGAAGGAAGAAAGGATAAGGGAAAGAAGGAGGAACCCTTGGACCCAATCATGATGGATGATGACCAGGTCAAGCGGATCATGGCGATAACTAGAAAGACGCATAGCAGAGCACCCTACCAATACAAAGTGAATACCAAGAAGAAATCCACAGACGCAAGGGAAGGCTTGGCAAGTGATGAGGAAGAGGTAGAGGATCACCGGGTTGTGGAGCAAATTGAGGAAATCCTGCGTGCAACATATGAGAGGAAAACGAGAGGTCCAAGAACAGGAAGACAAGGTAGCAATCATATCCATATTAATGTCATTGTGGAACCCATAAACCCATGTGCGACTAATACACCAAAGAGAACACCACCGTTTAGAAAACCAAAGTTCAAAAGAAGTCAGACAGGAGGAAGTACATCTACACAAGGAACAACAACTAGAGGAGCCAGTTCAGACAACACTAGTCAAGTATCTACACCATGCATAGGTAGTAGCTCAACATTTAGAATGGTAGGACATGATCCTACCATCAATTTACCAGAATTTAAAGGGGAAGCATCAGAGGACCCAGAAAAACATTTGTTCATCTGTGAGAAGATTTGGGAAGCAAAACAGATCACATACGAAGATACTAAACTGACATTATTAGTGATTACATTAAGGGATCATGCATTGGATTGGTATATGAGTTTAGCTACAAACAATCCAACAGGGACAACCAAAACAATTGCAGACATCAAGAAACTGCTAATAAACGAGTTCCAGAAGCCGAGTTCATAGGATGAGTACATGAACGAGATGATCGAGATAAGACAGAAACCAGGAGAATCTATATGGGAGATTGATCAGAGATTCAAACGACTGAAGGGAATGCTGAAGTATCTCATGATAGACATGCAACATAGGCATTTGTTTGTCAACTCATTACTCCCACACTTGAAATATCCACTGCGACAACAGAAGTTCCAGACGTAGGCAGAGGCTTTGCAATAAGCCCTGGAACTGGAAGAAAACCAGTACCACCATATGGATCCAGCTATCGAAGAAATGAAGGAGGACTTGAAGAAATTAAAGTTTCAACTAAACCAGAATAAGAGTAAAGACAAACAAGAATCCATCTGGTGTACCACATGCAGGACAAAAGGGCACCACAAGAACGAATGTCCAACATTCGCGCAGTATATGGCAACAAAAATGCCAAATCCATTACAAACAGGAGGATTATGTTGTGAAATATGCAAGAAACTGGGTCACGATCCATATCACTGCACGATGATGCAGAAATACCAGACAGTCCCACAGAGTTCATATTGCACCTTTTTCAAGTCAGTGGGCCACTACGACAAAGATTGTAGAACCATGGAGTTGATGAGAGAGCGGACATCAGATACATATATAGTGCAAGCATAAATGATGACTGGGAAAGCCGCACCACAATTTAATCAAGTTCCAGCTCCATACAACACCACGCAGAAGCAGTACAATACTGCACAACAACCATATAATACTGTGCAACCACAGTATAACACAACACAAACGTAGTACAATACCATGCAGTATAATCAAGCGCCTCAGTACAACGCACCAAAAGGAGATCGAGCAGGATACAAAGTAGGAGGAAAAGCTAGAGGATGTTTTGGATGAGGTAGAGGACCAATGATATGTCACAATTGCCAACAACTAGGACATTATGCAAGGGAATTTCCACTTCCACCAGCAACGTGTATGTATTGTCACGCATCAGACCATGGCATAGAAGAATGCCTGACACTATTAGTAAATATTCAATAAAAGAGGAACTGGAACAACTAGAATGTTTAGTGGATTTCAGCTGAAGCAAGGGAGGAAGGATGGAGCATCAACATAGTGACCCGCGGAGGAGACAAAACAGGAAACGACGCATCTCGACAAGAACCAGCACAACACCAATTGGTGAAGAAGAACGCTGAAACAAGGAGAAGTTCAATGCGTAGAAGGAGAAGGAAATATTTAAACAAGCCAGCCAAGAATTTAATAAGGAAGACATGGCATCGACTTCAACTGCACAACAAAGAAAGAAAGCACCAGAGTACGAGATGCCTCCGTTATTGGATCATACTAACGATATGCAATCCATAAGACAAGTAGGTACAATCAAAGGCTTTTTGCAATCATGTGTAAAAGTATTAAATGATCCATCATCTGTGAAAATATTCCAAAACATACTAGAAAAATGTAGCATAGAGATGGAAGGAAAAACATAACAAAAAACTGTCAATCACCTACATACAAGGAGAAGAACCAGTAGGGAGTTCAGACTGAATGCCAACATCAAAGATTTTAACATGGGATATATCATACTAGATTTAGGATCTAAAATTAATGTATTACCAAAGAAGACATGGAAATGCATGGGAGAGCCCACATTAGGATATTCACTTGTTCAACTGAAATTAGAAAACCAACATAGAGTCCTAACAATCGGTATACTGAAAGGAGTGACAGTAGACCTGGATGGAGTGTGCACTAAATTAGATTTTGAAGTCATCAGAATAGTGGACGACACAACACCATATCCAGCATTGCTTGGTATGGATTGGGTGTTTGACAACCAAGCCATAATCAATTTGAAGACAAGAAAGATGGCATTTGATTCAGGGGAGTACTGGGTCATCACGCCATTAGACCCATTAGAAGGGGATAGGTTTGTAGAACCTACTTACTTAGACTTAGAGGAAATCAACCAGTTTTAATAACAGCTGTGCGCGATGACGATTACGTAAACCGAACTGCAGATGGGATACTCATTTGGTGAAGAATTACTTCATGTGCAACAGACTCAAATACCGGTTTAGAGAACTGGCAAAAGGTATATGTGAAGTCTCCATGAGAAGATGTGCATGAATAGACCGTGCAGTAAGATGGGTAGGCATGAAAATAAGGGAACCACCCAGTTTCCATGAAATAAATGACCTAGAAACATTATTGGCACAATACAAAGATGAACTTTTAGAGAACAGAGACTATTAACACTTGATATAGAACTCAAGGCGACACCTACAAGATGGTGGGGTGCACACAAAGAGACAATCACAGATTGGTGCCAGTGTAAGCGATTACTGCGCATAAGGTTTGGCGTAGAACAAAGAAACAAAAAACAACAAAGGTACGATGGACAGGGGGCACTAGCGGAACACTTGGAGAAGTGCAGAACACTGTGGAAAATGACACCCCTAGAGGAATGGACTCATCATTTCATACACACTTTAGATGGCATACCAACGAACTGGTATACAGACCAGGAACTACGTAAAGGAACTACGACCTGGACGACATTACAACAAAATTTTATAGTCACTTTCTCATTCGAGCATGAGAACCCCAAAATAGATACAACTCTTAAATAGATAAGAGGACTAATATTCATCAAAGGACCAGAAGTCGAACTCACAATAGAAGAACAAAAATAGAATAAACAAACAGTCAAGGAACTGTTGTCATGTTACCATGTACAAGAGGAAGCACCAGATGAAGATAGTCTACACGATATTCAGATTGAAGAAGCATAAGGCAAAAGAGAAATGGAGAGACCACCTATAGAATCAGAAGTTATTGTCGCTTCAATCAAGGTAAATAATGTCAATATTGAGATGATTAAGCACCCAAAAATGGCTAGCATTGGAGATTACTAAGATGAGAAAACAATGGAAAACATAACAGAGTTATTGCATGGATACAATGACTTGTTTCCCAAAACATTTACAGAGATGAAGGGTATAGCAGGAGAATTAAGAGAGATGAAAATACCACTCAGACCTGAAGCAAGACCGATCATACAACGACCATATAGGTTGAATCCAATATATAAGTAGAAGTTCAAAGATGAGATCGACAGGATGCTCTAAGACGGAATCATAGAATCGGTCGAAGAATCAGGATGGATAAGCCCGAAGGTAGTTTAGGACAAGAAACAAGGAGGGATAAGGATATGCGTCGACTTGAGGAAGTTGAACGATGCATGCCTACATGACCCGTTCCCTACACCTTTCACGGATGAGGTGTTAGAGAATGTGGGTGGACATGAAGATTACTCATTCACTGATGGATTCTCAGGCTACCATAAGATCAAGATAACAAAGGAATAAAAATACAAGAACACATTCGCCACAGAATGGGGATCCTACCAATACACAATCATGCCATTTGGATTGAAGAATGCACCAACAATATTTTCCAGAGTAGTCATCGCCACATTTAAGGAATTAATCCACCAGTTTCTTGAGGTATACCTAGACGATTGGACAGTCTATAGTCGGTTGAAATACCATGTATAAATATTATGAATGATGTTAGAAATATGTAGGAAGTGACATATATCATTGAACATAAATAAATTCATATTCGGAACACCGTTTGGGATACTATTGGGCCACATATTATGCAAACAAGTTTTACTAGTAGATCCTGCAAATATTGCAGTAATTGTTAACTTGCCACCACCAAAAACAGTCTGTAAGCTAAGAAAAAAATTGGGACACACAGGATACTATAGAAAGGTCATCAAAGGATACTCGTAGATTACCATGCCAATGGAAAATTTGTTAAGAAAAGATACAAAGTTTCAATGGAATGACGAGTCTCAACACAGTCTGGATAACCTGAAGGAAAAAATGGTCACTACACCAATATTAGTATTT
This sequence comes from Picea engelmannii, assembly GCA_009831015.1. NCBI lineage: Eukaryota > Viridiplantae > Streptophyta > Pinopsida > Pinales > Pinaceae > Picea > Picea engelmannii. The sequence continues at coordinate 38,219 of ML778893.1, forward strand.
CCAAACTGGAAGAAGACATTCCATGTGCATGTAGATGCATCAGACATAAAACTTGGATCTATATTGGCGTAGCCAGGAGCGGGATATTTGGATCACCCTATATAATTTGCAACCATAAAGTTATCAGAATCAAAACAGAACTACAACACTACAGAGAGGGAAGGCCTAGCTATAGTATACGCACTGCAGAAATTTAGACACTACTTATTGAGGAAACACTTTAATATGTTCACAGATCACTCAACCCTAAAATACTTAGTCAACAAGCCAGCGTTGGAGGGGAGAATCTGTCGATGGTTACTATTATTTCAAGAATTCAACTTTGAAGTAATATTCAAGGCAGGAAAATTGAATGCAGGACCTAACCACCTATCAAGGGTCACAAATTGAGAAGAACCTACGAACTTAAAGGACAACTTTCCAGATGCACAACTATTTTCAGTTCACAATGCTAACGATTACTTTGCAGATATCATTCAGTACTTGAGCACAACTACTAGGCCACAAGAATATAACACCACACAGAAGAAAAACCTGGTAGTCTGAGCTGTAGACTATCAATTGATTGCAAGACACTTATACAAAATGGGTGCAGATATCATCCTACGAAGATACGTGTTAGAACATGAAAGACCGAGGGTTTTAGCAAAATCTCATGAGGGAATAGCAGCAGGGAATTATGCAGGAAAAGATACCGTGCATAAGGTATTACGCGCAGGACTATGGTGGCCAACCATTAACCAAGACTCGAAGGAATACTGTTGTTGGTTACATATTGGTTGGTCTTCTCTACTCACTTACTCTTCTTTCTTGGCCATTTTAGTTATTGACCCACGATTCATGTCATTCGGGTTTTGAACAAAGCCTCTAAAACTATCGCCCCCCCTGGTAAACCATCAGGCAACACAGTACACAAAATGTACTGCGCAGTCTCACCCGAGATAGCTTTAAATGGGTGGCTGTAAGACTCAGGTGTTTACAGCCTAAGATTGAGTCTGACATAGGGGTTTACTAATCAGATCCATTCGCTATAAACTATGACTGCAATTGGATATTTCTCCATGGATGTGCATTTACATTTCATATTTTATTTCCCAAACAACATAGATGCATTTCATAACAGTGTATTAACTCATTCATTAAGCATAACGATTAACTGCTGAAAGAAAGAAATGATATACATGCATTCATCACATTACACAGATATTACCATGGTTCACCCCCTCCTGGGCTATGTCCACAAATATTTTCCTCTTGGCTCTTTTATAATAGTAGTTCTGCATCTGCAGCGCCGCGCGCTTACAATTCTCCTTAGAAATGGGTAAGATCTATATGAGGCAAACTAGTTCACACTAGGCTCTTTAGCCTATGGTCTAATCCTTGGATCTAACTTTTCTCCTTTGTTCCTAGCTCAACAGCTTACAAAATTGGTTCATAATAGTATTGCATCATGCATCAATTCATACGTCACCATGATGGAACAATGCAAAAACCTAACTAATACAAAAGGTGATTCGGTACTGCAGTCGAACTTCTACAAAAACCCGAACCTAATACACAAAAACTAACAACAACCCTTATATGACACCTGTGTATCTATATTTATATCTATCGGTCTCTTCAACCATTTAAAGTGTATTACCAAAACCCTAACCCTACCGACATTAGGTCTTCCTCCCATGCACGTGTTGTTCTTCCTCCAACTGTTGCTTTCCTTGTGCACACTTCCTTGCATGCGTGTGTGTTGTTCTTTCTCCAGTTGTTAATTCAGTTTTTGCACACTTTATTTGTCATGATCGTCCTTCTTTCCACTTCGGCCTGGTGCCAATAGGCCCCCAACACTGACATTTGACTCATCTTGAATCACCTAATCTTTCTGTGCTTCCTCGATCTCCTTGGTGATCGTCTGGAACTTTTCCTTCAGCTCCACTACTTTTGTCAGTGCCTGCACGGTCTTCTCCTTGATGGTATCCACTACATGAACTACCACTTCATCACTCAACATTCCTACACATTCTAGTCGGGTCTATGCTATCTATGTTCTAGCTTCTTCTGCCTGGGAAAGTAATTATGCTACCTGTTCCTGCAATGACTCTATTTGAGCCTGACACTCCTATTTCTGCGTTTGCACAGTGATAAGTTATGCCTTCATTTTCTTCATCTCTTTCATCCCTTTGACTCGTTCTAGGATTGGTATAGTGTTGTGCCTCTATTTGAGTTCTTGGATCATTGCATTGATCATTTCCTCTTCCTTGTCCCAATGTTAGACCTATGGATCCTCCTCCAACCTTGTCCAAAGTTGCACTACTTTATCGAACAGTTTAGCTGTTGTGCTAACCTGGTGCTCTATCTCCCATAGTTGCGTTGTTGCTTCCTGATTCCTTTGCTCCTTCACTGCTAGTGGATTTTTTGGTGTGAGATGTTCTCGGAGCTTCTTGATATCCTTCTGATACTGATCAATTGTTTGCACAATCTGGTCAATATTTTCTATTGCTGGAAGTTCCTTTCCTTGCGCAGTGCTTGGAAGTTTCCCAAAAAATTCTCCCACTCTTCATTCTAGTTCGTTCTTACATTCTTTCCCCTCCTGAGTTTCAGATTTGTCCTGCTCACAACTTTTTCTAGCGCTTCCCATTTCTTTGTTTCTTTTTGTAGCTCGACTAAGTTTTTATGTGCCCGAGACTGTATCTCATGGTCGACGCTAACCTGTAATTTGTGTAGTTCCCTTGATGGCATCCGTGTCAAGACCAATTGGATGTGTTCCAAGTCCTTCAATGGTGTCTGCCCCATGATTTCGTCCATACGCAACATGCTAGGTTTGATGTAGATCATGGCATTCACGTGTGGCATTGAGAGGATTGGGTCTCATTCTTCTACCTCCACTCTTTCTTTGGTCTGTAGCATCGATGGGTCTATGCCTCTGTTGCGTCTTTCTGTCTAGACTTCCCCGAGTTTCTTGAGGAACTATCCCATTTCTGCCAGCTCTTTTTGCAGTTTATCCCTGTGATGTGTTGCATGATCGAAATCTTCTACTAGGCAATCCTGGACCATTTTGGCAATCATTTCCCCATCATCCTCCGTGATCGTATAGTCCGATGATGCTTTCTATGCCTTCAATTTCTTGCGCAGGCCTCCTGCCTGTGTGGATCATGTCTTTGTATCCCGTGGTTCTTGTGTAATGGGATTTGGGGCGGTCCCCTGTGCTCCCTCAGACTGTTTCTATTGTCCGTTGGTCGGCTATTTCATTTCTTTCTTCCCCTTTTGGGTAACTATCTTCTTTGACCCTTCGTCTGCCTGAGTTTTCTTGTTTTGGCCCGTCCTCGGTTTCTTGGGCACTGGGATTTTCGGAGGCTGTGTTTTTTCTTGTGCTGCCTCTCCTTCTGTGGTTATTCCCAGTACTTCCCGGGGGATGGTTGGGATCCTCCATGCATCATGCCATTCACTGATGACCATGTTGATATCACCCTCTTTGATACAATAGTGCATCTGTAGCCACTTTCTATCTAGATATTGCCTTGGTTGTATCCACATGGTTGGTCGTGAGGCCCAAAAATTGGCGATGTTTTCATATCGCGCAACTGCCTTTGGTGTTATTCTCCATGACCGAATGATATCTTCCTGTATGTCCCATAGGTATGCTTTGAATATGATTCCATTCTCCCTCTTCTGCCTGGCCTGTGGCCCGGATCTCAGTAATAGGTGTCTTTCTCTTGCTGGTTACGGCCTAGTACAAAATACTACATACCTTGGTTCTTGCCATCCCATGAAGGCTATTAGGGTGATCAACCATGAGTAATGGAATTATGTTCCTATATCTTGTGCATCCTTGCAGTCCACTTGAAACAAGTTCAATAGATATGGCGCCCAACTCATAGAGGTGCCTTCTGCACACTGAGTTGCAACTGCGATAAATCCTACTGGTACTTCATCTTTGCAGCATTTTCTTAGCAATTTGCAGGCTAAGATATTTGCGCCCAATTATGTATCTACATTATTGATCCATTTTATTATGATGCCTCTTGTTCTCCTGGTGGTGCCATATTTCTTCTTCATTTCCTCTGCCAACGCTTTCTCCTTGGATTTATCGTCCAAAATCAACATGGGATCCATACCCCAGATGGGTAGTCCTGTTATCTACATGATAACCTCAATGGTTATGGGGATGGGTTTTTCCAACCAGATATCCCCTTCATGTGTGACTGCTAACAACTTCTTGATGCCTGTCGCATACTGGCCTCTGCTAAAATGTGGTAGATTTAGCAAACCTAAGATTCATATTCTATCCAGTCCAACTGTCCACTTTTGTGGCTGACTAATCATTTCTCCAAGTTGGTTTACGGTTATGATCTACATAAAGACCCTCTGCACAAGTTTCGGGTACTTGGTTTTGTCTGATACGTCATGGTCAAAATACTTGAGCTTCTTGACGTGACCCAGTAGCTCTAGTTCTACCTGTACTCCATCTGGTATGTGGGGTAGAACAATTCCTGCTGTAGGTTTCTTGTGAGGTGAGCTCGGTATTTGTATTTGGTCTTCCTGCTGCGGTGGTTAGCTCAAAGTTCCAGTAGCTTTCGGTTTCTCCCCCGTAAGCCATTCTGGCCAAGCCGAGGCAATTCCAGTGGTCTCCTCTATTGGTTGACCTAAGCTGGGTGCTTGTGATTCATCTGGTTGAAACACTGCTTCCATATTTTGTGTCATTCTGTTACCTTCCACGACTGCTTCAGTGCTTTTTGGGTGCACTTCCTATTGGTTTTTTCCTTCCTCGTTCTGAGGCTCCTGCGTTGCTGCTAGTGTATCCTCTTTCATGGCCTCTGCTTGTGGTTGTTGAATATATTCCAGTACTGGTGTAGGGTTCGGTGGTAATGTCTCCGGGGATGGAATTTCGTCAATATTGATGATCTCCGACTGTTGTTGTTCAGTTTCTTCCAACTATCCTCGTGACCTAGTTTGAACCCTAGTCGGTCTGGTTGTCTGGCCTGGTTCTGCTGGATTCGATGGTGCCATAGTGGCGACTGTAGAACGTTTTATGTGTTCGAATGGTTTTAGTGAGCTATGTGGTCTCTCTCTATTCATTTTGGCTATTATTTCTCTCTCTCTGTTCTCCTTTTGCAAATAGACCAGTTGCTCCTGTTCTCGCGTGTTGTATGGGCTTGTCATGAAGCTTGTTGAGGATGCTTCCTCCATTATGTGATTAATGCACCATAACGTTGGGTTCAATGCATCTGTGGTGATTTCATACTTGCCATTACGCCTACTTTGCTATCTCCAGTTGGCATGTTTAATGTGATGTCCCATCAGTCCTTGCGGTGCTTTAATTTTGCTTTGTGATGTCCTGTCATCCTATTTTCGTCGACTTTCCTTTCCCCGCTTATTTCCCTTTTGATATGACCCTTGTTCTTTATTTTGATGAATTCATGTTTCAAATGGTATGTGGCCTTTCTATCTCTGGCATGCTGCGTGCTTTTTAGTCTTGTTTCCTCTTTGTTCTCGTTTTTATTTTTGATTTGATTTATTTTTTTGTTTCTTATTTACTACGCGGTGGGTGGTAGACTATCCTTGTACATCTTTAGTCAGCTCCCACTGATCATTCCTCTGAGGTCTGCACCTGCTAAATCTCTTAAATCTACATCTCCTCCATTTGTTACAAATTTTACCTCGTATGGTCGTAGCCAATGCATTCTAAGCTTCCCCGGGTGATGAAACGATTTGTTGTCATAAAGCAATACTAGATCTCCTTCCTTGAATGTTTTATTCTTGATTTGTCGATCGTGCCAAGCTTTGTCTCTTGCTTTCTATACTTTTTGATGGAATCCTACTAAGATTCATTCTTCCTCCATTCACAGTAACTGATTTAGTCTTTCCTGTACTGCGCCTTGTTCTGCCATTTGTGTGATAGATGCTACGCATAAGCTGGGTATTAAAAATTCTAATGGCACTACCTCTTCTTGGCCATAGACAGTAGCTCCTTGACTATCTGTTTGTTCTGCTGCTGTTCTTTTGTGATAAGTTCTATTTTTGGTTCTTTAATGAATATGAATCCTCTGATCCATTTCAGGGCTGCATCTATGTTGGGGTTCTCATGCTTTAATGAGAAAGTGACTATAAAGTTCTTTTACAATGTCTTCCATGTCGTGGTTCCTTTGCGTAATTCCTGGTCTGTATACCAATTCCCTGGTATTCCCTCTAAAGTATGTATGAAGTGATGAGGCCATTCCTCTGGTGGTGTCATTTTCCACAACGTTTTACACTCCTCCAAGTGTTTCGTTGGTGTCCCTGTTCCTTCATATTTATGCTTCTTGTTATATGCTTGTTCTGCATCGAACCGTATGCGCAGTAAGCGCTTAAAATGATATCAGTCTGTGATTGTCTCCTTGTGTGCGCCCCACCATATTGTTGGTGTGGCCTTTGGTGCTAATTCAAGTGCTAGCAGTCTCTGGTTCTCTAATATTTCATCCTCATATTGTGTCAAGAATGTTTCCAAATCAGTTAGTCCATGGAAAGTGGGTGGTTCTCTGACTTCTATGCCTACCCACCTTACTGCGTGGTCTATTCTTGCACATCTTCTTGTGGATACTTCGTGTAGTCTCTGCTGTCAGTTTTCTAACCTGGTGTCTGAATCTTCTATGCATGAAGTAATGCTCCACCAACTAAGTACCCCGTTTGCAGTTGGGTTTATGTAATCCTCATCGTGCACAGTTTTTCTGTACAACTGGTTGATCTCCTCTAGGTCCAGGCAAGTGGGTTCTACGAACCTCTCCCCTTCTAATGCATCTAGTGGTGCTATGACCCTGTAGTCTCCGAACTCAAATGTCATCTTCCTATTTTTCAAATTGATTATGGACTGGTTGTCAAACGCCCAATTTAGACCAAGTAATTTCAGGTAAGGTGTTGTGCCATCTACTATTTTGATGACTTTGAAGTCTACTTTAGTGCGCACTCCATCCAGATATACTGTCACTCCTTTCAGTCGACCTATCGGTAGGAATCTATTTTGATTTTATAATTTTAATTGAACGGTTTAGTATCCCAATGTAGGTTCTCCCATGCATTGCCATGTTGTCTTGGGGAGAACGTTCACATCAGATCCTAGGTCTAGTATAATGTCTCCCATATTGAAATCCCCAATGTTAGCATTTAGTCTAAATTCCCTACTTTTTATTCTTCTTGTGTGTAGGTGATTAATGGTTTTTGGTTCTAGCTTCTCTTCTGTCTCGCTGCTACATTTCTCTAGTATGTTTTGCAATATTTTCATAGATGAAGGATCAATTAACACTTTTACGCATGATTGCAAAAAGCCTTTGATTGTACTTAATTTTCCCTTGGGTTGCATTCCATTGGTATGGTCCAGTGATGGTGTCATCTCATATTCTGGGACTTCCTTGCTTTGTTGTGCAGTCGATGCTATGTCCTCCTTCTGAATTTCTTGTCAGGATTCTTTACAGATCTCCTTTTCCTTTTGCGCGTCGAACTACTTCTTCGGGTTAGTGTTCTTCTTTATCCATTGGTTCTACATTGGTTCCTTTCGAACTGCATCATTTCCAGTTTTCATTCCTCCACGAGTGACTATATTGATGTTTTGTCCATCATTCGTTGCTTCCGTTGAAATCCATTGAACATTCTGATTGTTATGGTTCCTCTTTTCATGAATTTTTACTAGTAGTGTCGTACATTCCTCTGTATCGTGGTCCGATGTGCAGCAATACATACAAGTTGCCGGTGGGAGTGGTCATTCCCGTGCATAATGTCCTAGTTGTTGACAATTGTGACATGTGATTGGTCCTCTACCATGTCCAAAACCTCATCTGGCTTGTCCTCCTCCTCTGTAGCCTGTACGATCACCTCTTGGCACGTTATATTGTGGTGTCTGATTATACTGTGAGGTATTATACTGAGGTTGTTTCGGGTTGTACTGCGGCTTCATGTTATTGTAGGGTTGTTGTGCAGTATTATATTGCTGTTGCGCAGTGTTGTATGGGGCTGGGACTTGATTGAACTATGGAACTACTTTCCCAATCATCATTCTGGCCTGTACCTTGTATGCGTTTGATGTTCTTTCCTACATCAACTCCATAGTTTTGCAATCTTTTTCATCGTGGCCTACTGACTTACAAAATATGCAATATGAATTCTTTGGAACTGTTTGGTATTTCTACATCATTGTGCAGTGATAAGGGTTGTGACTCAGTTTTTTTCATATTTCGCACCATAATCCTCCCTGTGGTAGAGGATACGGCATACCTGTCGCCATATACTATGCGAATGTTGGGCATTCGTTCTTGTGGTGTCCTTCCATCCTGCAGGTGGTGCACCAAAGGGATTCTCATTTGTCCTTGTTCTTATTCTGGTTTAGCTAAAATGTTAAATTCTTAAAATCCTCCTTCAACTTTTCAATAGCTGGGTTCGTCTGTTGTTATTGGTTCTCTTCCAGTTGCAAGGCTGCCTGTAGAGCCTCTGCCTACGTCTGAAACTTTTGTTTTCATAGAGGATATTTTAAGTGTGGGAGTAGTGATTTGACAAACAGGTGTTGATGTTGCATATTGATCATAAGGTATTTTAACTTTCCCTTCAGTTGCTTGAATTCTCATCAATCTCCCATACAGACTCTCCTGGTTTCTGTCATATTTCAATTATCTCTTTCATGTACTGATCCTCCAAGCTCTGCTTCTGGAACTCATTTATCAATAATTTCTTAATGTCACCCAGTGTCCGTGTCATCCCAGGGGCATTGTTCATGTATAGACTCATGTACCAGTCTAGTATGTGGTATCTTAGCGTAATCGCTTGCTGCATGAGTTTGGTATCTTCATCGGTGATCTGCTTTGCTTCCCATATCTTTGCACAAATGAACAAGTGCTTCTCTGGGTTTTCTATTTCTTCTCCTCGAAATTCTGGTAACCTGATGGTGGGATCATGTCCTTCCATTCTGAATACTAAAATACTACCTCCTCCTTGCGGTGTATATACTTGACTAATGTTGCCTGAAATGGATCCTCCAATTGTTTCTCCTTGTGTAGATGTGCTTCCTTCCATCAGACTTCCTCCAAACTTCGGTTGTCTAAACAGTGGTGTTCTCCTTGGTGTATTAGTCGCACATGGGTTTATGGGTTCCACACTAACATTAATATGGATAGGATGGTTGCCTTCTCCTCCCATTCTTAGGCCTCTTGTTTTCCTCTCGTAAGTTGCACGCAGGAATTCCTCAATCTTTTCCATAGCTCGAATATCCTCTACCTCTTCCTCATCGCTCGCCAAGCCTTCCCTCGTGGCTACGACTATCTTCTTGGTATTTACCTTATATTGGTAGGGTACTCCACTACGCATCATTCCTGATGACACCAAGATCCACTTGATCTGGTCGTCATCCATCAGGATCGGGTCCAAGGGTTCATCTTCCTTCTTGCCTTTATCCTTACCTCCTTCCATTTATCCTCTCTCTGTCAGTGCTTCCCCCCCTTCCCCCATGCATGCAAGGAAGTCTAGCTGTCTGATTCCATTGTCATTACACCTTTGTTATATAACAATATCTTAATAGAAGTATACAGTGATTGAATGTACCTTCCTCAAGGTCCATGTATAAATTCTTTCTCGGCTATGTTGTACGACTTTGTTGTGTCGACTGTAAACTCTGTGATGAATCCTGCCACAATACTGTCAAACCAAAAGTCTACTGCGCGGGTGAATTTGTTGTTCACCTGTTGTAACTTCTCAATGTGTATTGGGGTCCAATATATCTGTCGAATTCATTTCGTCACATGGTTATCCTTCAACCTTAGTATCCACTCCTGTAGTAGATGCGGAAAATCATAGAAAAAGACTTCGTGTAAATCAGTAAATACGTATTTATCCAGATATTTGCAAGGCATAATTATAGAGTTTTTATTGTCTTTCTGGGAAAACTCTAGTTCTTTGGTTCTCAACCAGCCTTCGATTTTTTCTTTTATGGGGTTCCAAGGTCTCAACATTCCCTTTTAATGGCTCATTTCTCTCTTATTTCACTCATTCTTTTCTCGTTCACTCTATCTCATATACTCAATCCTCTCTTGTTCCTATGAACACGACAACAAAACCATTTGTTGGTTACCTATTGGTTGGTCTTTTCTACTCGCTTACTCTTATTTCTTGACCATTTCAGTTATTGACCAAGGGTTCATGTCATTCAGATTTCCATCAAAGCCTCTAAAACTATCAGCCCCCTTGGTAAACCAGAAGGAAACATAGTACACAAAATGTACTGTGCAGTTTCACCTGAGATAGATTTAAATGGGTGGCTGTAAGACTCGGGTGTTTACAGCTTGGGATTGAGTCTGAGATAAGGGTTTACTAATCAGATCCATTCACTATAAACTATGACTCCAATCGGCTATTTCTCCATGGATGTGCATTTACATTTCATAGTTTATTTCCCAAACAACATAGACACATTCCATAACAGTGTATTAACTCATTCATTAAGCATAATGATTAACTGTTGAAAGAAAGCAATGATATACATGCATTAATCACATTACAAAGATATTACCATGGTTCACCCCCTCCTGGTCTATGTTCAAAAAGATTTGTCTCTTGGCTATTTTATTATAGTAGTTCTGCATCTCCAGCGCCACACACTTACAATTCTCCTCAGAAATAGGTAATATCTATATGAGGCGAACTAGATCACACCAGGATCTTCAGCCTGTGGTCTAATCCTCAGATCTACCTTTTCTCCTATATTCCTAGCTCAACAACTTAAACAATTGGTTCATAACAGTATTGCATCATGCATCAATTCATACGTCACCATGATGGAACAATGCAAAAACCTAACTAATACAAAAGGTGATTCAATACCGCAGTCGAACTTCTACAAAAACTTGAACCTTATACACAAAAACTAACAACAACCCTTATATGATACCTGTGTATATATATTTATATCTATCGGGCTCTTCAGTCGTTTACAATGTATTACTAAAACCCTAACCCTACTGACATTAGGTCTTCCTCCCATGTGCGTGTTGTTCTTCCTCCAGCTGCCGCTTTTCTTGTGCATGCTTCCTTGCATGCACGCGTGTTGTTCTTTCTCCGGTTGTTACTTCAATTTATGCACGCTTTATTTCCCACGATCATCCTTCTTTCCACTTCAGCTTGGTGCCAACAACTGTCAAAGATGCGATGCCTTTCAAAGGGTAGGTAAACCCAACAGAAGGGACGAGATGCCATTACGACCACAAGTAACATTACAGACATTCGATAAGTGGGCAATAGGCTTTGTAGGACCGATCCACTGACCAACAAAAAGAACATGAGAAAGGTACATTATCACAGCGACAGAATACCTAACAAGATGGGCAGAAGCTGCACCATTTAAGGATTGCAGCGCAGAAACAACAACACACTTCCTATTTGAACAAGTAATTACTCTATTTGGGTGCTGTTGGCAACCAACATCACTTTTTCCTATCGTCTATAAGCTGCCTACACCTATGTTTTGCAAACATCAATTTTTCTGTCGCAATTTCTAAATTAACGACATTTTCATTTCTTGCAACGTTTGCACATTCGTCTTCGTTAAGTTTTCACGACTGTAAGCATGAAAACTTCTCCTTTCGAAGTTGTTTTTTGATCACTACCTGAAATGTCATGATCTTTTTATCGATATGAATACTGCACTTACCTTTTGTTTATCATTATGTGGCTGAAATGAATTTTGAACTGTGCTCATTGGACATTCTTATATTGATTGCATAACTTGATTTTTTTTGAGTTTGTAAGACATTGAGCATTTGGATTTACGCTTTTTATGACTTGCCTGATCATTAATTCTGTGAAAATGCATAGGGGCTATGATTAATTTATATATATATATATATATATATATATATATATATATATATATATATATATATATATATATATATATATATATATATGTCTTTTGATATATCCCTTATGTTAACACTTTCATAATTATTGGCTTGTTGACTATATGAATATCAATCGACACATTGGTTAAACGTTTATACAATGGAGCATGGCTAACATTTGGTATTGGTTTCACATTGAATGTCGATGGTTTAAAAACTATAGTCTAACGTTGATTTGGCGCGTTGGCATAAAACTTACCATTTGATTCTTTGGTTGGCCAAACGATATGATTTTTGAGCTATGCTATGATTGTTTGAACAGATGTGTAAATCGGCGGTTGTACTTTCCCATAACTATCGTGCATGGCAGTGAATGACTCCACCACCTTCGCATGCTCGCATTTATGCTTACCCCTTTTGCTCGTTCATTGTTGTTGGTTTGGGTAGCTCTGTTACAGTGTGTGTTGGTGATTCGAACCCTTTCCTTACCATGCATTCGGCTCCATGGCCCCAGTCGTGCGAGTTGAACCCTATGGAAATCAAGCCCTGCTGATGTTTGACAATGCCCGCCAAGATTTGGCAGACACTGGATGGCTTACTTCGTGAAACGTTTTGAGGGTTTTAACCTTTGCGTAGCTCGATAGTTTTCCATGACCTTCGATGGTTTTCGAGCCAAAGTAGGCGACATACAATTGGAAATTGATGAGAAATTTATCAGTCTTGCTACAGGTTTGCCTGCCACTGGACAACGATGGTTCAAGAATTGCAAGGTCGAGGAGGTCCCATGGACACTGCTCTTCCTCTCGCGCAAGGCTACCTCGTGTGACAGAGGTATGTCTATCTCTGCACTTAAACCGCGATGGCACGATTTATTGATGATAATCAAGCAGTTCGTGACCTGTGAAGGTCGATACAGACTTGTGTTCCTCCACCACCTGTGTTTTCTTATGGTTTTTATGGGATATCAGCTCAATATGCCCTATTATTTGCATCGTATCTTGTTTAAAATGTCAAAGAAGTTCAAAAGGCACCAGGCTGACAGTAACCTATTTCATTATGGGCTCATAAAGCTCATCGTTGTCTATCATTTGAGTTTGCACAGGGATAGTTGGAGCATTTTTATTGCTCGAAATGGTTTCGAGGATCCGAACCCTACACAGGTTGACAAACCTGTGGTGAGTGAGGTCAAGGTTGTACCGCCAATGCCCTACCATGTCCAGCTGTCTAAACCCTCGACTGACCCTCCTATCGACTTACCCCACACTGTGACTAAGAGTGTTGAGACTATCAAGCCTGTGACAAAAAATTCTAAGGCTAACCTTACTGCTAATGATAAGGGTAAAAAGAATGCATGTTTGATTTCATGGATGGCAAGGAACAAGCCAAAATCCCCTATCGAGTTAAACCCTATTGTCTTGAGTGAGGACTTCGATTTGGAAGTTGAGCATTTCTTGTCCAGCGAGTACCCCTATTTGCAAGGATTGTGTGTCGAACCCTCATATGATTTTGTATCAAACCTACCCACCTGCCTAAAGGATGACCCTAACTACCCGGGTGTTTGCACTCTTTTCGTCGATGTGTGAGCAAAAAGTGAGTGCTTACATGCCTAGTTGGGCTCTGCTAGTCATGACAGCTGTAATGTAAAAGGTTAGAAAGAAAGCAACTAAGCTATTAACAAGAATTAAACAAAAACTAAATAAAAACATGAGCATGGAAAAATAAAAATAAAAACAAATAACAATGGACCAATATCACCAATGTATTAGTTGGTCTTATAGATGGAATCCAAAGATACACAATGGAGAAAGAGGACTTGGGTCCCTTCCCTCTCCAATGGAAGGCTCTTTGAGGCCCTCGACTGATTTGCTCTCCTTACAAGAAAAGATGAAAAGTGGATGAAAGAACTCCAAGCTTATTCACACAAGAGAGGGGTGAATAGC
>ML778893.1:52101-62592 GCA_009831015.1 Picea engelmannii
CCAGCCTCCCCACGCAGATTGATCTCGGATTTGATGTCAAATCGACTTGGGAGCCGATCCATTAGTGGTTGGGAGGCCGACCAGCTTCATAAATGCGCCGTTTGGCAGGCGCGCGGGTTTTGCACCCCACAGCCGCGCATATGTGCTCAATATACAAAGATGTTGCGCGCGCGCGCTCGTTTTTAGTGGGTATACTGCGCTTTTTAATTTTTTAGCCATTTTTGTATAGTTTTGGCCCTTTTGCTGTGCTGTGGAATTAATCCTTGTGCCATGAATGCCTGTATTTCTGTGCTGATGATGCGGAGTTCTTGTCGCCCTGTGCGGACGAAATTTCAATGATAACACCGGGTATTAAGTTGCCTTGTGAAACCCTCGATCAGTTGCCCAAACCCTCGCTTGCTCTATCTAAACCCTCACAGTCAGACTGTGACCAATGCAATTCATGGTTAGAGCGATATTATCTAGATGTTTCGATACTTCAATCAAAGATTCAATCTTTGGAAGATCAAATTACAGTCCTAACCAGTTAAAAGGCCAAGCTCCAAGCAGTGGATAAGAAACAAAAGACAACCGGCTCTATTTTGTTTAAAAACGTGGAATCGGCCACGGCTGTTGTAAATTCCAAGTTGGCATAATTGAGCAGCCTCATCGCTACACAAGTATGTTTTGATATAATTTGTTTTTGTAAATAATCTAGGTTTATATAACGATTTGAATTCAGTTTTAAACAGTTATGTTCACATCTTGAATGTCTCTGTTATATTGCGTGCATTCTATATATAGCTTTGCTTTGAATAAAAGAAATTTTGATTCGATATATGATCTGATTGTTCCCAGTATGAAAATCAATAGATTTTGATTGGATTTGAGTGATCTTCGTTTGAATTTGATTGATTGACTTGCCTCGTTAAGGTAACGAAATTAATAGTTTGCCTTCAAATGAATTGGTTTGTATCTGACTTGAAAGGGAAATTTTTCATGTTCATTTTAGAACACAATCATGCTTAGATTTGATTTGTTTATGATCTATATGCTATGGTTGGTAAACGGTTTGATTAAGTTTGACTGCTACGATTTTTCTCGGATTTGATTTCGTTGTCATTGGTATGCTATGACTGGTAAACGTTTTCGGAATGATACTTGTTACGATGTTGTGTCGTGTGATGTTCTATATTTGATTGTTTCCAAGTTAAGGATAATGACTCTGTCTCTTTGATGAAAACATTACGCTCAAATAACATTCGCGCCCGAATTGGAAATGAATCCAAATCATAACAACTGTGTGAAGATCTTAGCTAAATCGATTCGCTTTTGTTCTAATTTGGCAAGTTTGTCCTATGAGTCGAGTTCGGATTATAATTGATGCTTTGTATTTCAAATTTGTGAAATGAATTGGTCAAACCCTGATATGATTCGATTGGTTGAAACGATTGTAATCAAAGTTAATCGATCTTGTGTGCTTACTATGCAATGATAAACGATCGATAACAAACTCTGTTTGATTGATCCTGTTACGATTTTGGTTATGTGTCGGTTATGGTTTAAATTCGTTCATAGCCTAAATCGCCTGTTATACTGTTATCGTGAGTTGAAAATAATCCTGTTCGATTCGATTATTTCCCCTGATGATAAGACAATTGTAACGAAGTGTTTGCGATTTTATTCGTTTTTGATTGAATGTTAAAATGATTCCATAACTGATGGATTCGATTTGATTACGATGCTGTTACATATGATTTCATTTACTCGACTTATGATGATGATCGAAATAGAGTATTGCTATCTTTGTATTCGGTTAAATGATGTGGATCCTATTGGTATAATTCTTTAAAACTAAATGATCTGTTTTCAGATAGTTCTTGGATGAAGATTAAATTTAAAAAGATTTGAATTAATCTAAATTCTGATTCTGCATCTTATTTTAGACCAGCTACAGAATCAGATGATTCTGTAGCTAGTCTATAGAATTCAATTCTTATCATTTTATTAAAAAAAGAGTCCTCTAACTTGTCTATTTTCGATCCTTTTCAGGTGAATTCGAAATTACATGGGATTTGATGGATAGTTTAGAGGATATTTGAAATATGTTGGTTTCATTTTAATTTCTTAGTTTAGTTGATCTTGGGATATCTTCCCAGATTATGTAAATAGTTTTATAACTTCCACAGGGAGGTTTTACCCTGTGGAAAAACTTATAAATACCTAATATTTTTTGTAATAATGATCCTCATTCGTGGGAGAACAAGGATATGGAATTTTAATACAGACTGAGACAAAATTTGATGTTCTACTACAGCTTTAGCTTTTCATAATATCAATATTTTGTTTCATGTTTATGTGTATCAATTTGCATTTGGTTAATGACTACTTTAGCTATCTTAGTCTTTTGTAAATGATATGATTCAATCAATATAATCCATATCTGATTTCTTCCAGTGTATATAAAAAAACATAGCAATTACTTGATTCAGTTTGTGAATGTCAGATTTCTCTTCTTCATCAATTGAATTATTAGTATAAGTTTTTGCATAACAGGTTTACCTAATTGTAGAGATTTATAAATCTTATAATTGTTATGATTTTTTATGTCTTGTTTGTCCTGTAAGCCAACTCAAAGAGCATTGCAGCTATCATTTACGAGAAGCTTCTGGATCATCCGATGCGATTTTACTTCCTTCGGCCAGCTTTGAAGTCATCATACACAGGACAAATCTGGAGCGTTTCCAGGTCAGTTTGTCAATTGTTTGTTCAGCGTATTTATTAGTAGTTTAGTTTAGATATAAGTTTAGTTAGAGTTATAGTTAGAATTAGTTTATTAGATTGTTTAATTTCAGTAAGTTTTATTTCTTGTTCATAAAATCATAAAATCAACAAAAATATCTTCCTCTGTCTTAGGGCAGAAAGAAAATGAATTTTTCAGGTTTTAATCAAATCTGTAAATTGTAGATATTGTATATTTTGTGAATAAGTCATATTGCAATTAGTAGTTAGACAGTTAATTAATTAGTAGTTTGTAAATAGTAGATTAGTTAGTTTATTTAGTAGTTAGTTTTAATTAGATTAGTGTATTAGTTAGTTAGTTAGTATTAGTTTGTTTTATTTATTGTTAGTTAGTTTAGTTTGTTGTATTTAGTTTTAGTTTGTTTGTTTTATATTTTTTTTTAGTTAGTTTAGTTTGTTTTATTTGTTTTAGTTAGATTAGTTAGTTTAGATTAGTTTTCTCTTTGGTTTTCCTAGGACCTTAGAACGGCCAACGGAGCCGTTAAACCCATCAGGGTGGTTCATTCCAAACGGCTTGGGTTATTAGACAACCCCAAACCGGTTCCACTCTCTCAGTTGACGGATGGTCAATTTCGCCCGTCAACAGGTGCCCATGAATTTTGATGAGCGAACAAGGCATGCATTTATTAAACAACACTATTAGCACTATGACTGAAGAGTTTGAAGTCCATCATCAGAAGATCACACCATATAAACCACAAGAAAATGGCACAGTAGAGGAATTTAACAAAATCCTTGAGAATGCACTGAAAAAGATTTGTAATGTCAATAGAGATGATTGGGACCTCAAAGTACCAGCAGTATTATGGGCTTAAGGACAACATGCATGAAGTTGACAGGGCATACGCCATTTAAACTGGTATATGGCCAAGAAGCAGTAGTGCCATTATAATTTCTAGTAACCAGTTTGCGTATAACAACAATTACACACATGAGAGAACGAGGCGCAGTACATGAGAGACTAAATCAGTTGATGACCATGGAGGAAGACCAGATCTTAGGAGGGTTTCACCAACAAGTTCAGAATGAAAGGGACAAATCTTGGCATGATAGACACATCAAGAAGAAAACCTTCAAGGAAGGAGATTTAGTATTGATGTATGACAGTAAATCTCTTCAACACCCAAGAAATCTCGGAATGCATTTGCTAGGACCATATGAAGTAACAACTGTCACAGATGGAGGAGTTGTACATTTGAAAGACTTATCAGGCGCAAAAATTAGAGGTATGATCAACCAAATCCCACTGAAGCTGTACAAGGATAGTCAACCACCCACAATGCAGTTAAAAATAAAAAATAAAAAAAATTGTACATTAAACAGTACCAACAAAACCATAGTGAGCCAAAAGAAGAAGTAGTGCGCACAGGAGCACAAAATTGGTGAGGATAAGGTTAACGACCGGGTCAAAAAGGGAAAACAAGTGGGAAATAAAAAGACAGTAAAAGCAGTACGAAAGACAAAGTTATGCGGAATTGAATGACGAAAAGGATCGACGGGACATCGCATTAATCGTGCCAACTGGAGACGGTAAGACAAAGTAATGGCAAGTATGAAAGAGCCAGAGGTGCATTGAACACAAAACTAAGGTAGTATCCTCGACAAGCTTCATGTAATACCCATACAACACACGGATGCGGGAGAAAAGAGTCCATTTGCGAAAAGAGAGTAGACAGAGAGAGATCGAAGCTAAGGAACACAGAGCAGATTTCACAGAGGTCACAGAGACCAGTCAAACTCAACAAACGTTTGACACTCACCACCATGGAACCACCAAAGCAAGAAGAAGCAATCAAGACTACAAAACAACCCAGAACCAGGTCACAGGTACAATTGGAGGAAGGCGAGCAACAGTCGTCGGAGATTTTCAATATCGACGAAATCCCATCACCAGACACAACACCAGTAAACCCCACGCCCATGGTGGAAGAAACCTAGCAGCCAACACCAGAGGGTACGAATGCAGATACCCCGGCAGAGGCATAAGAACAATAGAACCTGGAAGAAGAAACCTTGAAGGAGGTGCAACCATAAAACACCGAAGTAGCTCCGAGAGTCAATGGAACGACGACGAATTAGGAAGCATTAGTCGAAATAGATGATTCTCAAACAACCATGTCAGACCACTCATAAGAAGGAACAGTGGAAGATGTCATAGGCTGGCTAGAATGGTATTCTGAAGTACAATTGGTAGCCGATGGAACTTCAAGCCATCCACCATCGAAGAAATACCAGCAACAGGTATCGAGGTCACCTTGCAAGCAACCCGTCGCATCCCTCGTTTTATCACATATACCAGATGGGGTACGAGTGGAATCAGGCTTTCTAGGGAATATCAAAAATCTGAAATACTCAGATCACGATGTAGCAGACACAGGAAAATTCCCAGAATTTGCAAAGAGAGTATACTTAGAGACTGTCAGCATAAATCCGGTTGGGGAACCGATTGACCAACCACTCTAGTGGGACACATGATGGGAGAAAATAGGGATTTTAGGTATGCTAGACCTACCACACTTTGGTCGAGGACAATACGCAAGCAGTTGCATCAAACAATTGATGGCATTCACACATGGCGGGGACATATGGTTGGATAAGATCGTCTCAATAGACTTGGAGCTCATTGCACACATTACAGGATTTCCATCCCGGGGCATGGATCCCGCATAGTTTCTCGATGACAAAACCAAAGAGAAAGAACTAGCAGAGGAAATGAAGAAGAAATACATCATGGATAGGGGAACAAGAGGAATCATCATCAAAATAATCAATGATGCCACAACACAAATGGCTGCAAATTTTTTGGCATGTAAGCTACTAAAGAAATTCCAAAGAGAGGAAATTTTGGTTGGGGACCGGGGTTGTCACAGCTGTAGCTCAGTACACCAAAGGCACCACAATGAGTTGGGCACCCTATCTCTTGAAATTATTCCTGGATGACTGCAAGGATGCGTAGGATCTAGGTACAGAGTTTCACTATTCATGGCTAATCATGTTGATAGCTATCATATGATCGAAGGAACCAAGTTACAAATTCTTATGCACAAAATCCAAGCTGAATTGTGAAGCGAGGTACTTATCACTTGGTTTCACGACGGATGCCAAGAAGAAGAAAATGAATGCAATTGTATTCGAAGGATACCTTCACGACCTGCAGAAAGGCATCTCCAACATGTGGAGAATAACACCAGAGGTTGTCGTACAGTACCGGTACATCGCCAAATTCAAGGCCATACGACATGCGATGTGGATACAGGTGCAGAAAGACCCCAATAAGAAGTGGCTACAAATGAGCTATTGTATCACGAAAGGCGACATCGACATGGTGATCAAAGACTGGGAAGATGAGTGGAGGCAGGGACCCTGAAGGGGAAAAAGAACACTACAAAGCCAGCTCAAGTGTAGCAGAAACATGCTGAGGCAACGTAGGGGACTGCACCAAGTCCTAACTCACAAGAACCAAGTGGTAATAAGAGGCTATCCACGCAGATAGGAAAATCACGCAAGAATATGAAGGCGCAAAGAAACCCTCCTAAATACACGATCACAGAGGATGGTGGAGAGATGATAGCTCAAATGGTCTAGGATTGCATATCCGAGGATTTTGATAATGTTGTGCACCACACAGATAGAATTTAAGAGGAGTAGGCAGACATGCGACAGTTTCTCAGACATATAGGAGAAGAATAGATAACGGGAAACAACATGGGAACAGGGCCATCCACATCACAGACATAAGAAAGACTGGAAGAAGGTGAGCACGACATAGTTCATACAATACCGCAGCTGAGTGAAACATTTCACATTACACCTAGTATGTCGCGCATGGATGAGATCATGGGGCAGACACCCCTCAAGGATTTAGCCTAGATCCAAATGGTATTGCCACGGATACCATCCAAGGCTCTACATAAATTGCAGGTCAACATTACCTAGGAGGTACAATCTCGTCCACTCACAAATTTAGCCGAATTATAACAGGCAATGGAGAAGTCGGACATGCTGGAAATACTATGTGAGCAAGCTAAGTTCAAAACTTAAGAGGAGAGAGAACGCATGAGAATATTGGAACAAAAAGTGGTAGGAACTTATGAGAAGATTCCAAATACCGTGCATACGGATGAATTCACAACAACAAAAAGGATTGATCAGATTGTCCAGGCACTCGATCAATATCAGAAGGAGATCAAGAATCTTTGAGAGCATCTCACACCTACCACTGCACCAGTATTCAAGGAGCAAGGGAAGAAAGAAGCAACAATGCAACTGTAGGAGATAGAGCAACAGGTCAGCACAATAGCCGACTTGTTCGATTAAGTAGCACAATTTTGGACAAAGTTAGAAGAAGATAAGAAAGTCTAGAAGTTGGAAAAGGAAGAAAATAGGATAAGCGTAGCTATCCAAGACCTCAAGCAGAGGCAGAAGAAAATGTCCAACAAGGAGCACGTCAAAGGGGTGTAGCACATGAAGAAATTACAGGCATAACTCACCATTGCGCAAACACAGAAGAAGGAGCGTCATGCTCAAATGGAACCTTTTCAAGAGCGAGTCATAGAAGTCCTGGCATAGGCAGAGGAAGCCAAGACACATAGAGCATAGACCCAGGTAGAGTGTGCACAATTGATTAGTGACAAAATTGATATACTCAAGGAAATACAAAATTAAGTATCAGCAAAACCCCCAAACTGAATGCTCAAGGAAATAACAAGCAAATACAAAAATCCAGAATGCCCAAGAAGTGCGCCCTAGCCTTCTCTTTATACTTTTTCTTCTAATTTCCTGTTGAGTTAACTTAACTCCTAGAGTTAACCCTAACTCCAATTCCAGCTCTTCTAATTCTCTATTGAGTTATCTTTTAATGCCTTTTTCACCTTCTAATCAAGTCAACTTAAAAATATAACCTTAGCTTGTTGACCTTTCCCCTCAGTGTGAGACTATGGCCTAGTGGGGACACCTAGACCACTGCGTCTTCCAAATCTCTTTCTTCAAAAGGTGGGGGGCATTACAGTCTCCCCTGCTTGAAATTGCTTGTCCTCAAGAAATTCCAGATCTGTCTCTCGTACCATTTGTTCATTCTCCCATGTGGCATTTTCAATGGGTAAGTCTTTCCATCTGATCAAATACTCCTTAATGCTTCTCTTCCAGAGCTTCTTTTCTTGAACCTCCAGTATCTCTTCCGGAAACAACACCAACTATCCTTCTTCATCCATGGGGGGTAGTATTTCAATGGGGTGGATGTGTTGGCCAATGGATTTATTTAGGCAGGATACATGGAATACGTTGTGTATTGGATTGCTTGGTGGAAGCTCTAACTCATAATCCACGACCCCTATCCTTCTGCTGATCCTGTAAGGCCCAAAGAAACATGGCTGTAGTTTTTCTACTCCGCTTATTTTAATTGAAGCTTCCTGGTACAGTTGGAGCCTCAAATAGACTAAGTCACCAACCTCAAAAGTGCGCTCCACTCTGTGTTTGTCCACCTGGACCTTCTGCTGGTTCTATGCCCTCTGTAAATGATCCTTTAACTCCCAAAGAATGTCTTGGATCTGTTGTACCCAATCCTGCACCATTGGTGCCCTGCTATCCCCAAAAGCAATCTCCGCAAAGGAAATGGGATCGTAGCTGTATAAATCTTTGAATGGTGTCATACCTATGGATACATGAGGGGTGGTGTTGTAGCAGTATTCTCCCAAGTGCAACCATCTGACCCACGCTTTCTATTGTCCGACTACGTAATTTTTGAGGTAGCCTTCCACCCATTTGTTCACTATTTCGGTCTAACCGTATGTCTAAGGGTGATAGATGGTACTAGGGGTCAATGTCGTACCCACTAATATGAACAACTCCTACCAAAATGTACTCATGAACCTTCTATCCCTGCCACTGATAATATTCTTGGGCAGGCCGTGTAATCTGAACACCTCTCTGAAGAATAACTCGGCCACCTATGCTGCATTGAAGTCTGTGGCTATGGAAAATAAGTGTGCAAACTTCGTCAATCTGTCCACTACTATGAAAACTCAATCTTTCCCCTATTGATCAGAATCTGGACCAGGGGTCAAAATTTTGCTCAAAAATAAAAGTTCTCGGAATTGCCTCAAATCGAATGGGTGTGTATCCCTCGTTTCCATGAACCCAATGCAACTCATTTGGGTTCAAACGGACGTCGGATGAGTGAGATATCACGTTCTATTCAAATCGTCAAACATGCAAAAAACATTTGCTGACTATACAGTCCGTACAGCTGACGTGACAGAGGTCATACAATGACATCGCATTTCCATACACTGAGGTGGTAGTTGATGATGTGTCAATGCTGAGTTGGCAGTTGGGAGAATCGTGATGAGACATGTGGCATCTTTTTGTCCAATGGTTTGGTGCCACTTGGCCCATGCATGGGCTGCCATGTGGCACCCCATTTTTGGGAAATGGTTGTTGGTTTTAAAAGTTTATGGGGTCCATGGGGATCGAACCCTAGACCTCCACCACAATAAAAATCCTTTGAAAAGTCCGCCCTGCCAACGCACCACGCTATGTTCCTTGTTATATGAACGGTTTCAAATTTATTTAAGTTTGATTTGTTTTATGTTTGGCGCGGGGGTTCGGGCTGGGGATTAGCCATAGCCCCCAGTTTCTACGTACACCATATGACCACCGTGTGCACGCATTCAAAGCCCTGGCCCGTTTGAAAACTTGGCGCTTAACCATTGGCTTGCAACCTATCCCTTTTTTCACGTTAACACTTGGTCATATGACCCATATGTCCATGGGCTTGGCGGTTAGGGGCTAGGCACGCCCTAACCATCCTACAGTTCACCCATTTTTTGGTTATTTACCCAGTGCTAGGTTTTAGCATGAGATTGAGCATGTGTGCTAGGTTGGGCACACAGAGGTGTGTTTTGGCAAACCAGAGACAACAAGCTTGAAGGAGGAAAATGGCAGGAGGCCTATCTTCTTCATTTTTTGGCCAAATTGTAAATTCTAACCTTGTACAATATCTACTGCAAACTGATATTCAGAAAAGAACAGAAAAGATACAATGGCAAATAAAAACATTACACAGAGATTTTTCACCTGGAAACCCAAACCGGGAAAACCAGCATATATTATATTGATACATTGCTTTACACTGTTTACAATAAAATATACATATAGGAGCCAGTGGCATCCAAAACCCTAACCCAATGACCTGGATTATTCCAAAACCCTAATTCCTTAACCAGAAATAGAAAACCATCGGCAAAAACCATGTGCCGAAAAACCACCTAATATCATGTGGTCCCGGAAATATGTCGTCCCGGAAATATGTAGGCCCGGCAAAAATATGTCGGCTCGAAACCAGCGAAAATATGTCGGCCCAAAAAAAAAAATTCGGGGGCGCTGCCCCCAAACCCCCGCGCACCCAACGCAGACGCTCAGACACTACTTCTCATGCAAAGAATATAACACATACCCAACATTCTCCCACTTGTTGTTTTCTTTACACACAGGGGGTTACAAGGTTACATAGTCAACAATTCCCATGGATCCTCTACACCAAGAGAACTTCTCAGTGCTCACAGATTTGGTTAATGAATCTGCAACATTCCTCAAAGTGTCCACCTTCATCAGTGATACTTTCTTTTCTTCAATCATGTCTCTCACAAAGTGATATTGAACATCAATGTGCTTTGTCTTTGAATGATAAGCAGGGTTCTTCGCCAAGAAAAT
>ML778893.1:73080-84885 GCA_009831015.1 Picea engelmannii
CCCCCCTAGGGATCGTCAGACGCAGTTGTCGTATCTGACACACCCGCACACACACACATGCAAAGAATATAACACACACCCAACAAGTTTGTGTTCAAGATGAATGCAAATGTGTGAAATGAAAGAGTTGTGATAGTGATGAGGACAAGAACACTATTGTTGGTCTTCAAAAGAGAGTTGGTGACTCTTCCAATTCACCTCCTCAAAGAGGCGATAAAGGTGAATGTTCAAGGTGTAATTCTGCCTATCATTAAGTTGCTTTTGATTATGTTAAGCATGATAAATTTGCATGTTAAAATGGCAGGAAAAATCCATGTACATATTGTGGTTTATATAACCATCATGTTTCAAAATGTTGGAAAAGATTAACAACTTTCAGGAAACTTTACAAGCAAAGACAACTTGAAAAAAGGATGCAAAAGATTTGCACTCATTGTTAGAAGTGGGGTCATCTCATTGACCAATGTTGGACATTGCATCCAACCACTCATCCACAGCACAAGAAGCAAATGGATAAAGAGTCTAGCAAGAATGGAAGAGGAGATTCCATCATCGATGTGAGTCAAGATGATTCACAAGAGGACGATTTTCAGAAAAAAAAATCACCATTGAGTTGGCTTGGTAAGAATGGTTAGATTTCTTGAGCAAGTAAGGCTTGCATTTTTCTGTTGTAGATGCACATTTCAGCCTTATTTATGGATTTATGTTGAGAGTATGACAAGTACAACTTGTATGATGCAAGTTGCATGTGAATGAAATTTGTTTGAAGGCAATCTTGTTTGTTGCACAACTTCACCAGGAGGATGTAAAAGAGGGATATGATGATCACTTGTTACAGCCATATATCTTTTTCATATTCAGCTCTTATGTATCCACATGTTTTGGGTTTATGTACTTATGTTTGTACTTGAAGGAGAGTTGAAGAGCCATGAACATGCATGTGTTTTTGTGTATGTGTAAACAATGAACCTGGTGATAGTTTATCATGAATGACTCATTATTGTAACATGGTTGTGTATCATGAATGTCGACTTGTTATTTTGGGAAGGTCGATATGTTTCAAATGAGTCTCGACTTGTGTCGATCTTGTCTTGACGACTATGTTGTGTCGATCATGTTTTTCGACTTATGTTTAGTCGATGGTGTTTGTTGGCTTGTAAGTTGATTTTGAGTACACCAAGATCCAGGAAAACACCATGTTCTTTGACAAAGTACAAGATGTGACCGATTGCTTGAAGAGACAAAAGACTTTGTTGGCATCATTTTCAGTCGTGTAAAAATTTGTTTTCAAGATTGATGGTTTTCTTGGTTTGTGACAAGATGTCACAGGAAAGTTTTTGCAACCATTGTAGAGCAGATTGTTTTGACGCCAAAGAGTTCACAAGAGGGACTTGATTCTCAGTGGGAAGGATGGTAGTCTTCCAAGCACAAAGAGAACAGTGGGTCAGCAGTAGCCAGAGAATAGTGGTTGAGGGACATAGCCAGTTGCAGTGCAAGGCATGTCAAGGTATCCAGGTGATTGTCAAAAAGACTTTTCAAGTAGAATCAATTGATAGAACTTGGAAGCAGAAGAGTATTGAAGCTTAGGCAGATAATCATAAGCTTTTGTGGGTCCAAAAGCCTTTTAGTGGGAAGGCGTGATCAAAATCTGGACCAGGGGTCGAAATTTTTCTTAAAAATAAAAGTTCTCAAAATTGCCTCAAATAGAATGGGTGTGTATCCCTCATCGCCATGAACCCAACGCAACTCATTTGGGCTCAAACGAACGTTGGATGAGTGAGATATCGTGTTTTGTTCAAATCGTCAAATAGGCAAAAAAAAATTGTTGACTGTATAGTCCGTACAGATGACGTGGCAGAGGCCGTATGATGACGTGGCATGTCTTTATACTGAGGTGGAAGTTGATGATGTGTCAATGCTGAGTTGGCAGTTGGGTGAATCATGATGAGATACGTGGCATCATTTTGTCCAGTGGTTTGGTGCCACGTGGCCCAGGCATGGCACCCCATTTTTGGGTAATGGTTGTTGGTTTTAAAATTTTATGGGGTCCATGGGGATCGAACCCTGGACCTCCAACACAATTCAAAGCCTTTGCAAAGTCTGCCCTGCCAACGCACCATGCTATGTTCCTTGTTATATGAATGGTTTCAAATTTATTTAAGTTTGATTTGTTTTATGGTTGGCGCGGGGGTCCGGGCTGGGGCTTAGCCCTAGCCCCCAGTTTCTACATACGCCATATGACCACCATGCACACACATTCAAAGCCCCGACCCATTTGAAAACTTGGCACTTAACCATTGGCTTGCAACCTAGCCCTTTTTGTGCGTTAAGACTTGGTCATATGACCCATATGTCCACGGGCTTGGTGGTTAGGGGCTAGGCGTGCCCTAACCATCCTACAGTTCACCCATTTTTCAGTTATGCGCCCAGTGCTAGGTTTTAGCATGAGATTGAGTGCATGTGCTTGGTTGGGCACACAGAGGTGCATTTTGGCGAACCAGAGACAACAAGCTTGAAGGAAGAAAATGGCAGGAGGCCTATCTTCTTCATTTTTTGGCCAAATTAGGTGTCGAAAAATCCCAGCTAGGGGTTTTTGGATGTTATGAATCCATTGGCACTATTTTCAAAGGAATTTGAAGACTTATTTTGTAGGTTTCTCTCCATTGAAGTTTCATAGAGCTCTAGGGACCTTGAAGCCCTCATTGATTGAGGCCATGCTCAGATGAGCCCAAGTATGTTTTCTGTGATTGAATAGTCAAGTTTGGCTAATTGTTATGCTTTGAACACATTGGGATAGGTTTCAGATCCATTTGAGGAATTTGACAAGTGTTTTTTTCCACAAGGAATCTCAGGGAAGCTCAAGGCCACATGTAGAAGAGGTCATGCCCGAATGAGCCATGATCCGTTTCCAGAGTTCTATTAGTCATTTATGGGGTTTTTATGTATTGTGAACCCAATGGTACAGTCCTATAAAGTTTACTTTAATGGAATAGAGGGTGCTTGCATAGCATAAAAAGTCAGCCCCCTATGTTCAGATCACCTATGCTCTGGGCAAGCTGGTGATGGAATCCATGGATATACTCTCCCACTTATGCTCTGGAATGGGCAGGGGTTGCAATAGCCCTGCAGGGTGCGTGTGCTCATCCTTGTTCTCTTGGCATGTAGTGCATTCTTTGACATTCTTAATCACGTCTTCCTTGAGGCCCTTCCATGCAAACCTCTCTCTCACCTTTCTGTACATCTTACCAATTCCCTGATGTCATACCACTGGTGAGTTATGACATGCATGTAATATCTTGGCTTTAAGAGCTGATCCAGGAACCAAGAAAATTCGGCCTTTGTAATAAATGAGATCCTTCCTGATTCTAAATTTGTTCTCCTATATCTGTCCATCCAATAGTTGGCAAGTGAACTGATCCTTTTCATATTCCACTATTAAGTGATCTTTCCAATCAACTGACATACCGGACATGGAAAAAATGGATGGCCTTCTAGCTAATGCATCGGATACTGCGTTGTTCTTCCCTTTGATGAATTCAATGTCAAAGTCATAGGCCTGTATTTTTCTCACCCATTTTTTCTTCCTTTCATTCAAATCCTTTTACTCCAATAGGTATTTAAGATTGTTATGGTCTGATTTGACCACAAACCTTGGACCTACCAAATATTGCCGGAATTTGGCTAGTGCATGCATAATAGCCAACATTTATTTGTCATAAATGTTGTAAATAAGTTCAGGACCCCTGAGTTTCCAGATTTCATAGGAAAGAGGGTTCCTATTCTGCATCAAGATGGCCCCTATAACTTCCCCTGAGGCATCACACTCCAAGGTGAAAGGTAGGCCAAAGTCTGGAAGAGCTAGAACTGGGTAGGTGCTCATTACCTCTTTCATTCTCTCCATTGTGTCTTGGGCCTCTTTGCTCCATTTGAAGGCCCCCTTTTTGGTCAGATCAATCAGGAGTTCACATAGTTGAGAAAACCCTTTAACAAATTTTTTGTAGTATGTGCATATGCCTAAGAATCCCCTTAACTCTGTGAGTGTCTTGGGAGTAGGCCATTCCCTGATGGCTGTTATTTTTTCTTGTTGTACCTGTACCCCATTTTCTCCTATGATGTGTCCCAAGTAGAGCACCTATGTCATCCCAAAATTGCACTTGGATTCCTTAGTGTATAACGATTGTTCTTCCATGATTGAAAGGATTTGGTCCACATGTCTAAGGTGTTCCTCCCACATCTTGCTGTAAATGAGCAAGTCATCAAAGAATACTAACAAGTGTTTCCTCAGTTGTTTGTTGAACACATGGTTCATGCGAGAATGAAATGTGGCTGGGGAATTGGTTAGCCCAAAGGGCATTACCAAGAAATCGTAATGGCCGTAGTGACACCTGAAAGATATCTTCGAGATATCCTCCTCCCTCATCTTGATTTGATGGTAGCCTGAACGAAGGTCAATGTTAATGAAATAGATAGCTCCATGCAACTCATCAAGCAACTCATCAATCCTAGGTATAGGATACCTATTTTTTATTGTCTTTTTGTTCAAATCCCGGAAGTCAATGCACATCCTCATTTTACCATCCTTCTTCTTGACCAAGACTATTGAAGAAGCAAAAGGGCTCGAACTCGGCCTTATGTGTCCCATCTCTAGAAGTTCCTTGATGGCCTTCTCTATCTCATCTTTATACTTCTTTATATTCCTATAGGGTGTGTTGATAACTGGTTTATCCCCTACCTCGAGCTCAATGATGTGCTCAAACCCCCTGTCTGGTGGCACACCTGGAGGAATCGGCCCAAACACCTTATGGTGTCTGTTAATGATATTTTTGATCTTTGGGGTGTAGTGCACCTTTCCCTTCTGATCCACACGTTCCAAGATCCTGCATTCTGTAGCATAAACAATTTCCTCTCTCCTGAAGATGGCTTCCATTCTCTTAGCCATGACCACTCTGGCAGAGTTACCTGTCATTCCCCTTAGCACGACCTTTTGTCCTCCTTCCTCTACAAAGGACATCTCCATGGTCTTGTAGTTAGTGGTGATGGGCCCTAAAGTGACGAGCCATTGCACCCCTAGGATGATGTTGGTGTCTGTAAGATCCATCACATAGACGTCCTAGATTAGCTCATGCCTTCCTAAGGTGAGCTTCAAACCTGGGATGTATCTGTCACAAGGCATAATACTACCACCTGCTACTTCTACCTTGAACCCTTCAAATTCGACTGTGGGTATATGTCTCCTATGCAACAATGTTGTGTCAATGAAGTTGTGGGAGGCTCCCCCATCAATCAATACGGATACTCTCTACCCTTGCAAGACCCCTCTCATCCCGAAGGTGTTGAATTTGGGCACCCTGTTGATAGATGCCAAGGTGGCTTTCTCCCCAGCTACACTGTCTAGTTCTGGAGCTTCATCTTCTACTGTCTCTGGGGTTTCGACCTCGATATTCTATATTTGACCATAATATTCTTTCTCTTCATTGTCGAAGGTAACCTCTATGTAGTGTACCTTGTCACGTCCCATGCACTTGTGTGATGGGTTCCATGGTTCCTTGCATGTGAAGCAGAATTTATTCCTCCTCAGTTCCCTCCTAGTGTTTTCATCTATTCTGCCACGTCCCTTGTCAAAACCCTTAGGTTCACATCCTCCCTGGTTGATTGGAGGCCTTTGATCTCTCCCCCCATTGTTAAGGGGTAGTTTGGGTATGAATTTAGGCTTAGCATTTGGTCCCAGATCCCTTGCCTTCTAGATAGCCTCCTGTAGGTTAGTAGGTTTGAAAGCTTTCACCCATCCCTTCAAGGGTTCCATCAACCCTTCTGTGAAAAGAATCATGAGCCTGGTCGGGGACATGTCTTGCACCATCACTGCCAACCTCTGAAATTCATCAATATATGTCTCAATCATAACTATTTTCTTGAGTTGAGTGAGCTCCTAGAAATGTAGCTCAGGATATCCTTGATCAAATCTATCAATAATCCTCTGCGTGAATTCTATATAGGAAACAATTTGATTTTGGCCAAGTGTGGTGAGTCCATGATACCACCAGTCGTGAGCCTTGCCATCCAAGTACATAGTGGAAAACTTGATCGCCTCCATCTCTCTCATGGGGTTAAGCTACAGGTAGGTATCCAACTTTTGCACCCAAGCTTGTGCTGTCATCCTGGTCGTACCATCAAAATAAGGAACCTCTATCTTCCCTGCCTTTCTTTCAAACTCAAAACTTCCCCTGTGGTTCATCCTAGGTTGATTTCTGAACCTGAGTTGGCAATACTATTCTAGGGACACATCTCTTTGGATCCTCATATCCAAACTTTAGTACTCCTTGGTACACCTCGCCATTTTTTTCAACAAAGTCCTCCACTTGTTCATGCTTCCCTTGCTCATCTGTGAATGTGAGCATGTATGGCCTAGGGTTAGACCTACTACCCAAATTCCAGCCTAGCCATTCATCTGTGAATGTGGGTATGTATGGCCTATGATTGACCCTGCTACCCATCTAACCATGGGATGTGCCTCCTCCCTGACTTCCTTCGGATCTAGATGCTTTCTCCGGGTTATATTTGATCTCCTCATGGATTCTACCAGATCCACTAGCCTCCTTATTCCCATACGTATCAGGGTTGTTCCCTTGATGGGTCACTTGCATCAGAAGTTCAGTTATCTAGTATTGGTTTTGGTTCATCTTCTGCAGGTTCTTGTCAACCTTCTTCAATGTTTCAGAAATTTCGACCTGTCCCCTTCTGCTGGTTTCCTGGTACTCATCCAAGTGTTGGACCAATGTGCTTTCTGTGCGGTTCATGGTGTGTTGGAACTTATCAAATTCAACTACTAAAAAAGCCAAGCCTTGAGGTTCATGGTCATCCCCTGACCCTTCCATTTCGGCCTATGTATCACTACTGGGTTTCTTCCTCCGACCCATAAATATTCCATTGTACCTCTGCATGCGTCAATCCCTCCACAAGTTTGGAGGATCGAAGCTCAGATACCACTGTAATGATACCAAGCCAATTTTTTTTCTTGAAACCACTAACTATCTCTGTTGTGTATGATGTGCGGGTGACTTATTGAGTTATCCAGATATTAAGTATGTTCATACAAGATTCATCCAACACATGAAATATCAAAATATACTCAAGATATAGAAACATAGGCAAAGATCTGACCTTTATTATAGAAGCATAAATTAGATACAATAGAAAGAGAAGATCTGGAATAATCCTCAGATGGATCCAATAGATAACAAGTATGAGTTGTTACAAAATGCTCCCACTGATACAAAATAAGCCTCCAAAGGCTGAATAAGAAGTGAAGATCGATACAAGTAGATTTGAATACCAAACCCTCCAGCGGAAGAATGCCACACTCCAATAGAATGTTGAAGCTCTCAACAAATCGGCCCTGATGGAAGAAGGCTCCAAACGAGTCGAAACTCAATCAAATGATAGATCAGGGAGGTAGGATCTCCCTCCTGAAGTCTCCAAATGGCGTGAAACTCTCCAAGAATATAGATCAGGCTATGGGAACCCTGTGGGAGAAGTTTCAGATCCATATCTTAAGTAGATCTCCCTATATCTGAGAAATACTGAATAATGGGACGTCCTCCTAACCTCCAAGTCGTCCCAAACTGTAGTTGAAGATTTAGTGATGATAACTCTTCGAAGAAGCCCTCAAAATGATGGTGGAGCACCTGCAAGTAAAACCCAAGTGATGAAATGCCCAATGCTCCTCCTGATTAGCTGGATCAAACTCTTCTCTAAAATATGGCATGCCCTTGTTGGAAACTCCAAATAGTACAACCATGTTACTTCCTTGAATTTGTTGGTGGATATGTGATGAGTGTAGAATGGTGTGGGTGGAGTCTTTCATCCTCGAGACCAAGATATGGAACAAGGTGAGTTTATCTTTCACCACTGATTTGCTCACAAGGGTTTGTATCAACAAAACCCCCAAATTGAATTCTCAAGGCAATAACAAGCAAATACCAAAATCTAGAATGACCAATAAGTGCGCCCTAGCCTTCTCTTTATAATTTTTCTTCTAATTTCCTGTTGAGTTAACTTAAATCCTAGAGTTAACCCTAACTCCAATTACAACTCTTCTAATACTCTGTTGAGTTATCTTTTAATGCCTTTTTCACCTTTTAATCAAGTCAACTTAAAAATATAACCTTAGCTTGTTGACCTTTCCCCTCAGTGTGAGACTATGGCCTAGTGGAGACACCTAGACCACTGCGTCTTCCAAATCTCTTTCTTCAAAAGGTGGGGGGAATTATAGCATCTCATAAGGTCTCCATTTTGAACCTCATCTTCTCTTTCTTCATCATCTTCTCTAAACGGTTATCTCTATTTTGGTTCACAAATGTGAACTATTTGTCCTGCTTCCAAGGAATTTTTATACTAAGCTTCCCTGAGTTTCTCCTCTTTCTACGACCAAACATTCATCTTGTGTCTCAAGATTTGCCTCAACTAACTTCATCTAATTGAACTATAGGCCATTTAACCTTCTATTCAAATTCCAACCATATATCTGGTCTTCTTCAACTTTTACCTAAAGCAACATCATCATCATATTGAGCTCTTCCTTCAACTCAACTATTCCTCTGTCAAGTTTCTCATTTTGTTTTGTGACAGGAGGAATCGGGAACTCGTGGTTCTCGTACTCACATGACATGGGGTCTATTCCCATCTGCTACCTCTAAAACCTTCAGGTGCGTCCACACAGCCCGAAAGCATGGGGCACAGGTAAATCAGGATGAGAATCGAACTTGAGACCTCATTTTTACATTTCCTTCCATTTACACGACACTTGTCAATTGATATACACCCCTGCTAGCCTGTCAAGTTTCTCATTACTCATATTGATTTTTCCAATTTCTCTGGCACTTCCTCTCATCTTGTTGTGGCTTCTTTCCTGTAAAACCTTCCTTTGACTATCTATATTCATCTCCATTTATCCCTTTGTGAGCTTCTTCATGCTCAACTGTGAGCTACAAATAGCCTCTGTAGTAATAGGTCTTTTGCAGCCTACTACAAAATACCTCAACAAGTTTCTCTCTCGAACCTATCCTTTTGGTATCTCTGATTCGCTCTTGTGGAACCTTATGAGATTTCTATGCTCCTCTAGGCTTATGTGCTTCTACTCACAATCTCCTAAGAGATTCATATTCTCTTCTTCTTCTAGACAACTCTACCCACAATCTCAACTGTGGAGCTTCCTCAACAACTTCTAGCAAACCATAGTTGGAAGTTTTTTTTCTTTCATTAACTCTCATAGCCTCTCTGTCATAAGGGGTTTTTCCACAAATATTCTTTCTCCCGCTACTACATGAAAAAACATATTCCCTATACAAATGAAATAAAAAGAATAAAGACCAATTACCTACCAAATCTCATCATATCTACCTCTTTAATCTGTAGCTTCAGAAGCTTCTTCTTTGTCAGTTTCACAGTTCTATCAATTTGAGCTGTTTTTGTAGGTTAATGTATTTGGCCTACATCAATCGGTATCAGAGTGTAGTAACACTCTTTGGAGGAAGAAATCAGAGTTCAAAGAGTTTGGAAAAAATATGGTTCCAACAAGAAAGAACTAGGTAGAATTATGAAATCGAGAGAGAAGTAGCTTTTGAAGATGCATATTGAAGAGGAAAATCTGATGATATATGGAAGGCAATTGGTGTTTATGCTTTGTAGTTAATTTGGATAGGGCATATATGTTTTGGTAGGTAACATTAGGAGAAAAAATATTTGTGGAAAAACCCATTACAACAAAGAAGTTGTAATAGAGAAGGAAAGAAGACCAAATTCCATCTATGGTTGGGTAGAAGTTGTTGAGGAAGCTCCACAATTGAGATTGTGGGTAGATTTTTCTAGAATAATAAGAGCAGGTGAATCTCTTAGGAGATTTTGAGTAGAAGTACAAAATACTAGAGGGAGCAGAGAAAGCTCAAAAGGTTCCAGAGGACAGAACTAGACATACCAAAAAGCTAGGTTTGAGAGAGAAACTTAGTGAGGTATTTTGTAGCAAGGTACAAAAGACTTATTATTCCAGAGGCTATTTGTAGCTCATAGTTGAGCATGTAGAAGCTCACAAAGGGAGAAATGGTGATAAATAGAGACAATCAAAGGAAGGGTTCAAAGGAAATAAGCCACAACAAGATGAGAGGAAGTGCCAGAGAAATTGGAAAAAACAAGATGAATAATGAGAAACTTGATAGAGAAATAGTTGAGTGTTATAAGATTTTTTCTCATAGGGATCTAATTGAATAATCAAGAAATGGGTAGACTTATTATGGATTTCCTAGATCTAGACTTACACACATAGATTCATAATCATCTTAGAGAGTGAGGAATATTTTCATATCTTTCTTGAGGTGGTCCTTCATATTTCTTGATTGTTGCAGTCCTGAAACTCCAGATCCAAGCTCCACAATCTGCTTCATGTATACAAAAGAGAAGCAAAACCTTCTCTTCTTATCTACTAAGGATTATAATCCTATATCCAATCTAATTCTAATCAGATATAGAAAGGAATAAATCATATATATCATTCATTCAATGAACAAAAATGATATGAGGGGAAAACCAAATGATTTATTAACAAATCATGGAGAATACAAATCAAATCATACCTCAACTTGATGAATATGCATCCTCCTTTAGCATCCTTGTTCCTTGCCTCTCCTTCCAACTCCTTGGTCTAGCTAGGCTCACTAACTTTTTGTTATGATTATGGATAACTCTACAGTTAGACAACATAACAATACTCTAGATTCTTCCCCCCTTTCTCAAGGATTTCCTTTGTTATATATCCCTTGGAGGAGTCTTGGGAGAGGCTTATAGATATTATAGAGAACACTAGATATTTGAATGATTTGAGCTCCTAAGCCTTTGACATGAAGATCCAAATCATCCCTCGTCTATCACCTTGTAACTCTTCGATTCTAGAATCCTGGCAATTCTTCGCTTGTTGAGCCACTAGTGTCTAGCGAGGGCCTCGCTTGTTTTATACTAGGTGTTAGAGGAGGGCCTCCTAAAATTATCAAAAAGGGGTGAAACCTTAGGAAAAATATGTATTAGGGATTCTATCCTTTGATGAATTCCTCTCTAGCCAGTAGGGTGGAAATTAAGGCTATAATATATGACCCCTAATGTGTGAGGTCAAGAAAGGAGTGGATGTTCAAAATACATTACAATAATGTCCATGTTAGTCAATGGAAGGAGAGAATAAAGGAGGTTTGGAAACCAA
The DNA here is from genome assembly GCA_009831015.1 of Picea engelmannii. NCBI lineage: Eukaryota > Viridiplantae > Streptophyta > Pinopsida > Pinales > Pinaceae > Picea > Picea engelmannii. The sequence goes on from ML778893.1 coordinate 84,320, forward strand.
AGAAGTATTGCAATCAAACACCAAGGATGAGAATATACATAGACCAATCCCCTCGGTGTAAGAAAAATGGGATCACGTAGCAATAAAATAAAAACAAATGTGGAAATAAAACACAGAAGATACATAAAACAATATTGACACAAATATACATGGTTCACCTAGTGTGAGCTAGGTCCACCAGAAAAATTGCCAGGTTATTCCTTTTTATTATCCAACAAATAAAGGGATACAACCTATGACACACCCATTGTAACTTCCTCTTCTTTATCTCACAATCTCCTCTCTCAGAATACAATATTCATAATGATACACAACCACAATACAATTCCCTCATAACATAGGGTTTCCTTCTAGGGAAAAAAACTCTAACATAACTTCTACCGTCAGATCTGCGATGTTATAATGAGTTGTCTAGATTTACTATGAAATTACAATATACATTTACAAGGTAATTTTTCCTTTGGGGGACTTTCCCCCTAACCCCCATCAGGGAGCGTTGTCCCCCAAACCCCCGTAGGGGGCCTGCTTTCCCTTGGACCCCCCAGCTAGATGGATGAATTCTCCGG
>ML778893.1:92644-133090 GCA_009831015.1 Picea engelmannii
CAACCTGCATACACACACAACTCATTAGTTTTAAAAATATGAGACTCTTGTGTCTCTTTATATGACTCTAACATCCTTTCCTTGTGTTGGATTGAACTCTCCAAGCATCTCATAAGGTCTCCATTTTGAACCTCATCTTCTCCGTCTCCATCATCTTCTCTAAACATTTATCTCTGCTCTGGTTCACAAATGTGAACTATTTGTCCTGCTTCCAAGGACTTTCTATACTCATCTGCCCTGAGTTTCTCCTCTTTCTATGACCAAACATTCATCATGTGTCTCAAGATTTTCCTCAACTTGCTTGCAAACAATTGAACCATTTAACCTTCTTCTTCAAATTCCCACCATATATATGGTCTTCTTCAACTTTTCCCTATAGCAACATCATCATCATACTAATCTCTTCCTTCAACTCAACTATTCCTCTATCAAGTTTCTCATTACTCATCTTGATTTTGCCAATTTCTCTGGCACTTCCTCTCATCTTGTTGTGGATTCTTTCCTGTAAACCCTTCCTTTGACTATCTCTAGTCATCTCCATTTCTCCCTTTGTGAGCTTCTCCATGCTCAACTGTGAGCTGCAAATATCCTCTACAGTAATAGGTCTTTTGCACCCTACTACAAAATACCTCACCAAGTTTCTCTCTCGAACCTGGCCTTTTGTTATCTCTGATTCACTCATGTGGAACCTTCGAGCTTTATGTACTCCTCTAGGTTTATGTACTTCTACTCACAATATCCTAAGAGATTCATCTACTCTTGTTCTTCTAGAAAAATCTACCCACAATCTCAATTGTGGCGCTACCTCAACAACTTCTACCCAACCGTAGATGGAAGTTGTTTTTCTTTCATTCTCTCTTATAGCTTCTCTGTCATAAGGGTTTTTTCCACAAATATTCTTTCTCCCACTACTACATGACAAAACACATATTCCCTATCCAAATTAACTACAAAGAATAGAGACCAATTACCTACCAGATCTCATTGGATCTGCCTCTTTAATTTGCATCTTCAGAAGCTTCTTCTCTGTCAGTTTCAGAGTTCTATCCATTTGAGGTGTTTTTGCAGGTTAATGTATTTGGCCTAAATCAATTGGTGTTAGAGTGTAGTAAAAATATTTGGAGGAATAAATAAGAGTTCAAGGAGTTTGGAAAAAATATGATTCCAACAAGAGAGAGCTAGGTAGAATTATGAAACTGACAGAGAAGTAGCTTCTGAAGATGTAGATTGAAGAGGAAAATATGATGAGATCTGGAAGGTAATTGGTGTTTATTATTTGTAGTTAATTTGGATAGGGCATATGTGTTTTGGAAGGTAACAATAGGAGAAATATTATTTGTGGAAAAACACCTTACAACAAAGAAGTTGTAACAGAGAAGGAAAGAAGACCAAATTCCAACTGTAGTTGGGTATAATTTGTTGAGGAAGCCCCACAATTGAGATTGTGGGTAGAGTTTTCTAGAAGAAGAAGAGAAAGTGAAGATATTAGGAGATTGTGAGTAGAAGTACATAAGCCTAGAGGCAAATCTTGAGACACATGTCTGTGTTGGAAGCAGACCAAAGCAGAAAGAAAGGCGATTTTGGGAAAGAAGGCATGTACGAGGAAAGTGACAGCTGGAAGGAAGAACATCATGAGTGCATGCATGGAAGACATAATGACGTTAGGGTTAGGGTTTTGGTAATGTATTGTAATGGATGAAGAGCCATAAAAGTATAAATATAGATACTTAGGTATCGTAGGGGGTTGGGTTTGTGATTGTTAGAGAGACTAGTCGTTATTATGGAGAGGCGTGTTGTAGCAAGCCGATATGTAATATTTTGTTGTATGACCTATTTTGGTAAGTTGTTGAGCTAGAGAGGACAGAGGAGGGTAGATATTGATGGTTATATTGGAGGCTAGGGATCCTGGTGCAATCTAGTCTGCCTTATATAGATCTTACCCACTGGGAAGAATTGTAAGTGCACGACGTTGTATTGACATAATGAATATAATAAAAGAGTTGAGAACCAAATATTTGTGTACGTATCCCAGGAGGGGGTGAACCACGGTAACACATGTGTCATGATATTGAATGCATGTGTGTCTTTATTGCTTTCAAGTGAATATTGATATACTAAATGAATGGGTTGTTATATTTCCTACATAATTGTTTAGTAGTGTTTTGCATCAAGAAATTATAATAGATGCTTAGCGCATAGTCCTCATATATCGCACTCAATCCTAGGATGCAAACACATGAGTCTCGCAGCCACCCATTAAATCTATCTCAGGTGAGACTGCACAACACATTCTATGCATTGTGTTGCCTTATGGTTTACCAGGAGGGCTGATAGTTTTAGAGGCTTTGTTGGAAACCCGAGAAGACATGAACCCTGGGTCACTCAAGACAAACTCAGATAGTATATAAGAGATATTAAAACCAACAAATGGTTCTGTTGTCGTTGGTAGGAACAAAAGAGGATTGAGTATATGTGAAGAGGTAGAGCAAAAGAATATGAATGCAGGAAAGAAAGCAATGAGCCACTATGGGGATGTTGAGACTGTGGAATCCCACAAAAGTAGACATCAAAAGATGGTTAAATACAAAAGAGATGGAGCTTTCACAGAAAGACAATAGAAACCCTAGAATAACACCGTGCAAATATCTTGAGAAATACGTGTTTACTAATTTTCATGAAGTCTTTTTTCTGTGATTTTCCACACTTATTGCAGGAGTGGATACTAAGGTTGAAGGATAACCACGCGACGAACTGAATCCAATAGCTAGATTGGACCCTAGTCCAAATTGAGCAGTTACAGTAGGTGAACAAAAAATTCACTCGCACAATAGATTTTTGACTAGATAGTATTGTGGCAGGTTTTATAACAGAGTTCAGAGTCAACATAGCGAAGTCGTATAGTGTAGCAGAGAAAGATTTTCTACGCAGACCTCGAGGAAGGTACATTCGATCGTTGTATACTTCTATCAAGGTACTGCTATATAATAAAGGTGTAATGACAATGGAGTTAGATAAATAAACTTCCCTATGTGCATGGGGGAAGGGGGGAAGCACTGACAGAGAAATGGGAAATGGAAGGAGGAAAGGATAAGGGAAAGAAGGAGGAACCCTTGGACCCAATCATGATGCATGATGACCAGATCAAGCAAATCATGGTGACAACTGGAAAGACACATAGCGGAGCACCCTACCAATACAAGGTGAATACCAAGAAGAGAGCCATATCCACGAGGTAAGGCTTGGAAAGTGACGAGGAAGAGGTAGAGGATCTCTGAGATGTGGAGAAGATTGAGGAAATCCTGCGTGCAACATATGAGAGGTAAATGAGAGGTCTAATAACAGGAAGAGAAGGCAACAATCATATCCATATTAATGTCAGTGTGGAACCCATAAACCCATGTGCGACTACTACACAAAAGAGAACACCATTGTTTAGACAACCGAAGTTCAGAAATAGTCATATAGTAGGAAGTACATCTACCCAAAGAACATCAACTGGAGGAGCCAATTCAGACAACACTAGTCAAGTATCTACACCACACGAAGGTAGTAGCTTAGCATTCAGAATGGTAGGACATGATCCTACCATCAGGTTTCCATAATTTAAAGGAGAAGGGTCAGAGGACCCAGAAAAACATTTGTTCATCTGTGAGAATATTTGGGAATTAAAATAGATCACAGATGAAGATACTAAACTGGCACAATTAGAGATTACATTAAGGGATCACACACTGGATTGGTATATGAGTTTACCTACAAAAAATGCAACAGGGACAACTAGAACAATTGCAGACATCAAGAAAATGCTAATAAACGAGTTCCAAAAGCTGAGTTCAGAGGATCAGTACATGAACAAGATGATCAAGATAAGACATAAACTAAGAGAATTCATATGGGAGATTGATCAGAGATTCAAACGACTAAAGGGAAAGATGAAGTATCTCATGACAAACATGCAACATAGGCATTTGTTTGTCAACTCATTACTCCCACACTTGAAATATCCACTATGACAACAGAAGTTCTAGACGCAGGAAGAGGCTATGAAGGTAGCCCTGCAACTGGACGAAAACCAGTACCACCGGACGGATCCATGAAGAACTGAAGGAGGACTTGAAGGAATTAACGTTTCAGTTAAACTAGAATAAGAGTAAAGATAAACAAGAATCCATCTGGTGTACCACTTGTAGGACAGAAGGGCACCACAAGAACGAATCTCCAACATTTGCGCAGTATATGGCAGCAAAAATGCCAAATTCGTTACCAACAAGAGGATTATGGTGCAAAACTTGCAAGAAAATGGGTCCCGATCCATATCACTGCACGATGATGGAGAAATACCAGACAGTCCCAAAGAGTTCATATTTCACCTTTTGCAAGTCAGTGGGCCACTATGAAAAATATTGTAGAACCATGGAGTTGATGAGAGAGAAGACATCAGATACATATAGAGTGCAGGCAGAAATGATGACTAGGAAAGCCTCACCACAATTTAATCAAGTTCCAGCTCCATACAACATTGTGCAACAACATTACAATACTACACAACAACCATATAATATCGTGCAACCACAGTATAACATAATACAAAAGCAGTACAATACCGTGCAATATAATTAAGTGCCTCAGTACAATGAACCAAGAGGATATCGATAAGGATACAGAGGTGTAGGATGAGAAAGAATAGGTATTGGACGAGATAGAGGACCATTGGTATGTCACAATTTCCAACAACTAGGACAGTATGCAAGGGAATGTCCACTTCCACCAGCAAAGTGTATGTATTTTCGCACATCGAACCATGACATTGAAGAATTCCCGACACTATTAGTAAAGATTCAATAAAAGAGGAACCAGAACAACTAGAATGTTCAGTGGATTTCAGTCGAAGCAAGGGAGGAATGAAAAACCATTAACATAGTGACCCACGGAGGAGCCCAAACAGGGAACGACGTAGCTCAACAAGAGCCAGCACAACACCAATGGGTGAAGAAGAACGTCGAAACAAGGAAGCAATTCGACATGCATAAGGAGGAGGAAATATTTAAACAAGCCAGACAAGAATTTTAAAAGGAAGACATGGCGTTGACTTCAACTGCACAACAAAGAAAGGAAGCACCAGAGTACGAGCTACCTCCGTTATTGGATCATACCGACGAGATGCAATCCATAGGACAAGTGCAATCAAAGGATTTTTGCAATCATGTGTAAAAGTATTAAATGATCCATCATCTGTGAAAATATTGTAAAACATACTAGAAAAATGTAGTATAGAGACAGAAGGAAAACTAGAACCAAAAACCATCAATCACCTACATACAAGGAGAAGAACTAGTAGGGAGTTCATACTGAATGCCAAAATCAAAGATTTTAACATGGTAGATATCATACTGGATTTAGGATATGAATTTAATGTATTACCAAAGAAGACATTGCAATGCATGGGATAGCCCACATTAGGATATTCACCTATTCAACTAAAATTAGAAAACCAACATAGAGTCCTACCAATTGGTAGACTAAAAGGAGTGACAATAGACCTGGATGGAGTTCGCACTAAAGCATATTTTGAAGTCATGAAAATAGTGGATGACACAACACCATATCCAACATTGCTTGGTCTGGATTGGGCATTTGATAACCAGGACATAATCAATTTGAAGACAAGAAAGATGACATTCGAGTCAGGGGAGTATAGGGTCATCGTGCCATTATACCCATTAGAAGGGGAGAGGTTTGTAGAACCTACTTGATTAGACTTAAAGGAAATCATCCAATTGTACTAAACAACTATGCGTCATGAGGATAACGTAAACCCAACTGTAGATGGGATAATAAGTTGGTGAAGCATTACTTCATGTGCCACAGACTCAGATACCGATTTAGAGAACTGACAACAAAGGCTATATGAAGTCTCCATGAGACGATGTGCACGGATAGACCATGCAGTAAGATGGGTAGGCATGGAAATAAGTGAACCACCCAGTCCACTGAATAAACGACCTATAAACATTCTTGGCACAGTAAAAAGATGAATTTTTAGAGAATTAGAGACTGTTAGCACTCGATATAGCACTCAAGGCCACACCTGCAAGATGGTGGGGCACACACAAAGAGACAATCACATATTGGTACCAATGTAAGTGGTTACTATGCATAAGGCTCGGTGCAGAATAGAGAAACTACAAGCAACAAAGGTACGATGGACAGGGGGCACCAACGGAACACTTGGAGAATTGCATAACGTTGTAGAAAATGACACCCCTAGAGGAATGGCCTCATCATTTCATACACACTTTAGAGGGAATACCAACTGTTAGCACCAGAAGTCACTCTTGGATTGTAGCTTGACTAAGCATGATACCCATCAGTTTGAATGTCACAATTTTTTATAAAGGGTGATCGAATGGAAGCGAATTGAGAACCATATCGCTCTAACACATAAACTAGGCCAGACATGCACAAGAATATGAGGTATTGGTTTAACTTCAGACAGTAAGTTGTAATAAGGGTGAGTAGGAGGAAGACTTATGTGAGTAAATGCAAAGGTCTGTTGTAGGTGTCGAGCTTCTAACAGCCTGTAGAAGAAAAACTTGAACACAAGAACATCTTATATTCAAATTACAGAAACACTAAAAGAACATAACAACGTTATAATAAAACCTTTATCATAACACAGTCAGAACAATTCATGTGAATCAGTCAATCATGAACTCTTTTAGTATGGGATAAAAACCAGATGAAAAGGAAAGCTGCCTTTCATTAAACAAGAAATTTCGCATACAGATACATAGCTAGGAAAACCAGTGCTTCATTAAAACATTACAGTCGAGAGCTCTTCTCTACCATATCTCCTTACAAAAATACAAAACTGAGTATATATAATCAGATCAATTTTCCACCTTGGCAGCAGGAGGGTAGCTGAGCCATTAAATTCCAAACTAGCATGTGCAGGCTCATCTGATTAGACGAGGACATGAAATCAGCATGGCTCTCAGGAAATCTCTTGACAGGGTGACCTTGGGCAGACTGCCTACCAGAACCTCCATGCCTTACATTTAAGAAGTGAGGAGAGGTTTCAACCACCTCCTCCCACCTTCATTTACCTCTAGCAGGGATCAGGATCGAGGCTAAGTTGAATTGGCACCTAGAGAACGCGGTGACCCCTCCTGCAGCTAAACCTGGGGCTTTGGCCCTTTGTGCAACTCTTTCTATCACCCCAAGCGACCATGGGCCATAACCTTGCGCCTATATTCAAAGGCACTTTCGACACTTCGTGTTTCATGGTTTCGTAATGAAGTGGAGGAGCGACCCCCTATCTTTCAAAGTCCTACTAACCGAAATAGCGGTCGAGCTTGATCGTGTGCCACGCATCCCTTTGGTTGGATGGGTGAGATGATTTCAGCATTTTGGGACCTTCCTTGCCACATGATAAATTCTAGCGCCCTCTCCCCAGGCCTGTTTCCTTTGTGACCGAGCGCCAAGACCATGGGCCCAACCCCTGGGGGATTTCGCATTTCGTATTTTGGCGATTCCAAATGCAGTGGAGGAGCGACCCCCTGTCTTCCAAAGTCCCGGTAGCCGAAATAGCACCCAGGCATTAATCATGTGCCATGTGTCTCTGGGATGGATGACCTGGATCAATATTTAAATGTGGGACCACTTCTAGCCTGGACCCTCCACCGTGTTTCCTCCAATATTGGACAATCGTGATCCCTTTTATCGAACGACCACCATTTTTTTAGCACTTGGGGCTTGACTTTCCCGAAAAGCCCCATCTGTGGCCTAGATCTATGCCACATGCCTTCCTTCTTTAGGCCCTGCCTCTCCATAGAACCCTGGGCTATGACCATGGGCCAGGCTCCCGGGGCTTCTCATTTCGACTTTCGAGGTTTTGCCTGGCAATGTGATATACTTGTTGTCGAGAACCCTGAAATGCCGACTAGTTTCCACCTGTCCCTGCAAGATCAGACGACCACAATCATTTTGTGACTTTGACCATAAGGGATGAACCCAGGTGCTAAACCTCGTGCCACTCCATGGCTCCAACTTACCCAATGAGCGTCGATCTTCCCTGTCGATGGATCCTCACCGCTGAAAAATGATCTTTGCCCACTCACTTTATTTTAAGCCCGAAATGGAATTTTCTGCATATTGTGCTTGGCGCTCATTGCTGCGGCCTTTGAATAAAACACATTTGATGGTTTTTTAAACCCCATTTCTTCGCATTTTACACCAAGGGCCTGAAATTGGAGAGAAACACCCCCCTTACAAGAATTAGTGATAACATTAGGCTCCATGGGGGATAGATTCATCCCTTTGATGCTCTAAGAACTCCTTCTGTAGCTCCATTTTCCTTCTGTTGGGTTATGGAGTCAAGCTCAAGACACCTTGCTAAAAATACATGTCGATAAGTTAAAAAAAACAAAAGCAAATGCTCCAAGGAGCTTATTTATGTACAGTCCTAAACTATTCTACTTTTTACATGGGGCTAGGTGAAAGCAAATTTCCACCATAGCCAATCAAGTAACTTCCTGAATGGAAGCTCCTTCATTCTGTTGATGATCACCAGCAGATGGTGTAACCGTGACAGCAGAATGGCTACACTCTTCAACCCCTCTTCATAGACTGAAGTTGAGAGGAAATAGGGCGGCTCCAAGTTGTGAAGGAAATACAACTCTATGTATTCCTCCATAGGCTGATAGGACCAGCGAAAAACTCTAGAAAATTGGTGACAAGAAGCCTCCTCTGCTACATAGCTATTTACGTGGGGCTGAATACATCTAGTAGGCCCAGGAGGGTGAAAGGCTAGTGTAGGTTGACTGATATCAAGCAGTGGATGCTCACAGGAAGGCTCTAGACAGGAGGCAAACTACTCCTCTTGTTGCTCCTCTGGCTCTTCTGGTTCTTCTTCTTGGCTCTTCCAAGGGTCAGATTCATAATGGCCATAAACAAGACCCATGGGAAAGCTATTTTCCTCATCATGTTTCTCAGGAAGGTTGATTTCCTCGCAATGTACTTCATTTTTGAACAGAGGAAAAGGCTCCGTAGTCTGCTCTTTACCAGAATGATGATCAAAGATGGGTGAGCACAAATCTCCCCCATATTGTAAAAAAAGAACGATCTCCCAATCCTTCTTTTCAATCCCAAATGTAAATACATAATGGGAAATCTCGTGAAGGAAAATAGAACAATCCTCTTCCACAATGGATTCTTCCTTTAAATCTGAGACAATAGGCTCATCAGGGGCAGAAACTAATGCCTCTACCGCTATGAAATCTTCATAATCACCCTCAGTAGAGCTGTCAAGAGCATCTGCTTCAAGAGATGGAAAATCCTATACAGATCATTCATCTTCCCACTTGTATAGTCTAGCAGTGAGAGATTTTATCAGTTCCATAAATTTGCCCCAAGTATCTTCTCCCTCCTCACAACCGTCACTCTCATAACCTTCCTCTGATGTAGATGAACGGAGATGAGAAAGGACTGATTTCTGATCCAAATCATCAGGATCATCCTCACAGCCTACGTAAGAAGAAACTCTATATTGTATACAGTCGTTGTATCCCTCACAATAGTTATGACAAATTAACTCAGAGGGATAAAGCTTCTGACAATGGGCGATGAAAGCTGCATGAAATTCTACGAGTGAAGAAATGCTAGCAGGGGGTAAAGAATGATACCATTTACAAGCATCCCCTGCTAATGAGGACATGAACCATTTCATTAACACATCCTCCTGATGTATATCCTATTGAGGCATGAGTTCATGAAATTCTTCAAGATGTCAAGCAGGGTTGTCCTCTACATGCTCCCTAAATATAGGAAAATAATCATGCCATTCATCCAGAGAAGGGACAACATTGGGAAAACCAGGAATAGTGGAAAAATTGAAAGGAGAAAACGTTCGAGCTAGGAATTTTTCCATTTCGAACCAGCAGAGTCGCCAATCGATCCTTGAATCATGGAGTCGCCAGGTGAAATATTCACATCTTTGAATGTGTCTAGTCTTTGTTCACCATCAAAGGCCAAATATTAACGTTGTTTCCTCCCAGGAAACTTCTTAGGCTGAGAAAACTGTTGAAACCTTCTTGAGAAAGCTCCTCTGGGTCAACTTTCAAGCATGCTAAAGTAGCCACAGCTGAAACAGTGAAGTGGAAACAATGGAGTCTCCATAGTGGAGTCACCAAGTGCATAGTATAAATATTCAAGGGCTTTGATGCCTGATGCACCTTCAGAATTAGAGGCTCAATGTCGTTCAATCCCAGGGAAAATTTTCAACTTTGTCCCCGACAATGGTGCCAGAAATGTTAGCACCATAAGTCACTCCTAGATTGCAGTAGGAGTAAGCCTGATACCCATCAGTTTGAATTCCACGATTGTTTATAAAGGGTGATCGGATGGAAGCGAACTGAGAACCATATCACTCTAAAAAAGAAACTAGGCCAAACATGCACAAGCAGATGAGGTCTTGGTTTAACTTCAGACAGTAAGTTGTAATAAGGGTGAGTAGGAGGAAGAATTCTATGAGAAAATGAAAAGGTTTGTTGTAGGCGTCGAGCTTCTAACAGCCTGTAGAAGAAAAACTTGAACACAAGAACATCTTATATTCAAATTGCAGAAACACTAAAAGAGCATAACAATGTTATAATAAAACCTTTATCATAACATAGTCACAATGATTCATGTGAATCTGTCAATCATGAACTCTTTTAGTATGGGATAGAAACCAGATGAAAAAGAGAGATTCCTTTCATTAAACAAGAAATTTCACATACAAATACATAGCCAGGAAAACCAGTGCTTCATTAAAACATTATAGTTGGGAGCTTTGCTCTACCATCCCTCCTTACAAAAATACAAAACTGAGTATATATACTCATATCAATTTTCCACCTTGGCAGCAGGAGGGTAGCTAAGCCATTAAATTCCAAACTAGCGTGTGCAGGCTCATCTGATCAAACGAGGACATTGAATCGGCATGGCTCTCAGAAAATCTCTCAACAGGGTGACCTTGGGCAGACTGCTTGCCAGAACCTCTATGCCTTACATCTAAGGAGTGAGGCGAGGTTTCAACCACCTCCTCCCACCTTCATTTACCTCTAGCAGGGATCAGGATCGAGGTCGAGTTGGATTGGCACTTGGAGAACGCAGCGACCCCTCCTGCAGCTAAACCAGACTCTTTTTCCCTTTGCGTAGCTCTTTCTATCACCCCAAGCGACCATGGGCCGTGACCCTATGCCTATATTCAAAGGTTCTTTTGGCACTTCGTGTTTCAGGGTTTCGTAACGAAGTGGAGGAGCGATCCCCTATCCTTCAAAGTCTCGGTAACCAAAATAGCGATCAGGCTTGATCGTGCGCCACACGTTCCTTTAGCTGGATGGCTGAGATGATTTCGGCGTTTCGGGACCCACCTTGCCACATGATAAATGTTGGAGCCCTTTCCCCAGGCTTGTTTCCTTTGTGACCAGGTGCTAGGACCATGGGCCCAATTCCTGGGGGCTTTCACATTTCACATTTCAGCAATTCCATATGCAGTGGAGGAGCAACCCCGTGTCTTTCAAAGTCTCGGTAGCCGAAATAGCGCCTGGGCATTAATCGTGTGCCATGTGTCTCTGGGATGGATGGCCTAGATCAATATTTAAACGTGGGACCACTTCTGGCCTGGACCTTCCACCGCGTTTCCTCCAAGATAGGATGGTCACGATCCCTTTCATCGAACGACCGCCATTGTTTTGGTGCTTGTGGCTTGAATTTCCCAAAAGGCCCCATCTGTGGTCCAGATCTATGCCACGTGCCTTCCTTCTTTAGGCCCCACCTCTCCATAGAACCCTAGGCTATGACCATGGGCCAAGCTCCTGGGGCTTCATGTTTCGGGTTTTGGGGTTTTTCCTGGCAATGTGATATACTTGTTGTCGAGAACCCCAAAATGCCGACTCCCGAAATGCTGACCAACTACCACCTGTCCCTGCAATATCGGATGACCACGATCATTTCGTGACTTTGGCCCTAAGGGATGAGCCCATGCACTAAAACTCATGCAACTCTGTGGCTCCGGCTTACCTGATGACTGTTGATCTGCCCCGTTGATGGATCCTCACCACTGAAAAATTCTCTTTGCTTACTCGCTTGATTTTAAGCCTGAAATGGAATTCTCTGCGTACTGCGCTTGGCGCTCATGGATGTAGCCTTTGAATAAAACAAATTTGATGTTTTTTTAAACCCCATTTCTTCGCATTTTACACCAAGGGCCCGAAACCGGAGAGAAACACCCCCATTACAAGAATTAGTGATAACACCAGCGAACTAGTATATAGACCAGGAACTGTGCAAAGGACCTGCGACCTTGATGACATTGCAACAGAATTTTACAGTCACTTTCTCATTCGAGCATGATAACCCCAACATAGATACAAATCTTAAACAGATAAGAGGACTGATATTCATCAAAGGACCATAAGTCGAACTCACAAAAGAAGAACAACAACGGAACAAACAAACAGTCAAGGAACTGTTGTCATGTTACCATGTACAAGAGGAAGCACCAGATGAAGACAATTTGTGCGATATTCAAATCGAAGAAGCAGAAGGCAGAAGAGAAGTGGAGGGACCACCTATAGAATCAAAATTTATTTTCACGTCGATCAAGGTAAATAAAGTCAATATTGGGACGATTGAGAACCCCAAAATGGCCAGCATTGAATATTACTGGGATGAGAAAACAATGGAAAGCATAACAGAGTTATTGCACAAATACAATGACATGTTTCCCACAACATTTACAAATATGAAGGGTATAGTAGGAGAACTAGGAGAGATGAAGATACCACTCAGACTTGAAGCGAGACCGATCAAAAAATGACCATATAGGTTGAATCCAATATATAAGAATAAGTTCAAAGCTAAGATCGATAGGATGCTTGAAGCCAGAATCATAGAACCAGTCAAAGAATCAGAATGGATAAGCTCGATGGTAGTTCAGGACAAGAAACAAGGAGGGATAAGGATATGCGTTGACTTGAGGAAGTTGAACAATGCATTCCTACATGACCCGTTCCCTACACCTTTCACGGATGAGGTGTTAGAGAATGTGGGTGGACATGAATCTTACTCATTCACTGATGGATCCTCAAGCTACCATCAGATCAAGAATGCATAGGAATACAAATACAAGACCACATTCGCCATGGAATGGGGATCCTACCAATACAAAGTCATGCCATTTGGACTGAAGAATGCACCAACAATATTTTCCAGAGTAGTCATCGCCGCGTTTAAGTTATTCATCCACCAGTTTATTGAGGTATACATGGATGATTGGACAATCTATAGTCAATTGAAAGACCATGTAGAAATCTTACAACTGATGTTAGAAAGATGTAGGAAGTACCATATATCATTGAACATAAAGAAATGCATATTCGGAACACTGTTTGGGATACTATTGGGCCACATAGTATGCAAACAAGGTTTACTAATAGATCCTGCAAAGAATGCAGTAATTGTTAACTTGTCACCACCAAAAATAGTTTGTCAGCTAAGAGAAACATTGGGACACACAGGATACTATAGAAAGTTCATCAAAGGATACATACAAATTACTGTGCCAATGGAAAAATTGTTAAGAAAAGATACAAATTTCAGTGGAACGACGAGTGTCAACACGGTCTGGATACCCTGAAGGAAAAAATGGTCACTGCACCAATATTAGTATTTCCATACTAGAAGAAGACATTCCACATGCATGTAGATGCATCGGCCATAGCACTTGGAGCTATATTAGTGCAAGTAGGAGAAAGAGATTTGGATCACCCTATAGCATTTGCGAGCAGAAAGTTATCAAAATTAGAACAGAACTATAACACTACATAGAGGGAAGGCCTAGATATGGTATACACACTGTAGAAATTCAAACACTACTTATTGGGGAACTACTTTAAGATGTTCATATATCACTCAACCCTGAAATACTTAGTCAACAAGCCAGCGTTTGGGGGGAGAATCTGTCGATGGTTACTATTATTTCAAGAATTCAACTTTGAAGTAATAGTCAAGCCAAGAAAATTGAATGCAGGCCCTGACCACCTATCAAGGGTTACAAATGAAGAAGAACCTACGAACTTAGAGGACAACTTTCCAGATGCAAATCTATTTTCAGTTCAGATCGTTGACGATTACTTTGCATATATCATTCAGTACTTGAGCATAGGTACTGTGCCACAAGAATATAACATCGTGCAGAAGAAAAACCTAGTAGTCTGAGCTGCAGAATATCAACTGATCGTAGGACACTTATACAAAATGGGTGTAGATAGCATCCTATGAAGATACATGTTAGAACAAAAAAGACTGAGGGTTTTAGTAGAATCTCATAAGGGAATAGCAGGAGGGAATTATGCAGGAAAAGATACCATGCAAAAGGTATTATGCACAGAACTATGGTGGCCAACCATTCATCGAGACTCGAAGGAATACTGTCAAATATGCGATGTTTGTCAAAGGGTAGGTAAACCCAACAAGAAGGGACGAGATGCCATTATGACCACAAGTAACATTACAGACATTTGATAAGTGGGAAATAGACTTTGTAGGACCGAACAACCCACCAACAAAAAGAACAGGAGCAAGGTACATTATCACAGCTACAAAATACCTAACAAGATGGGCATAAGTCGCAAGAGTGAAGGATTGCAGCATGGAAACAATAGCAAACTTACTATTTGAACAAGTAATTACTCGATTTGGGTGCCCATGAATTTTGATGAGCGACCAAGGCATGCATTTCATAAATAGAACTATCAGCACTTTGACTGAAGAGTTTTAAGTCCATCATCAGAAGAGAACACCATATCACCCACAGGCAAATGGCATAATAGAGGCATTTAACAAAATCCTTGAGAATGCATTAACAAATATTTATAATGTCAACATAGATGATTGTGACCTCAAAGTACCAACAGTATTATGGGCTTACAGGACAACATGTATGAATCTGGAAGGGCATATGCCATTTAAATTGGTATATGGCCAAGAAATAGTAGTTCCAATAGAATTTCGGGTACCCAGTTTGCGCGTAGCAGCAATTACACACATGACAGAATGAGGCACAGTACATGAGAGACTAAATCAGTTGATGGCCGTGGAGGAAGACCAGATCTTAGCAAGGTTTCACCAACAAGTTCATAGAGCAAGGGACAAAGCTTGGCATGATAGACACATCAAGAAGAAAACCTTCAAGGAAGGAGATCTAGTACTGATGCATGACAGTAAATCTCTTCAACACCCAAGAAAGCTCATAATGCATTTTCTAGGACCATATGAAGTAACAACTTTCACAGATGGAGGAGATATACATTTGAAAGACTTAGCAAGCGCATAACTTAGAGACATGATCAATGGGAGCCAACTGAAGCTGTAAAAGGATATTCAACCACCCACCGCGCAGTTTAACAAAAAAAAAAATTGTACATTAAACGCTACCAACAAATCCATAGTGCACCGAAAGAAGAAGCAGAATGCACAGGAGCACAAAATGGGTGAGGATAAGGTTAATGAATAGGTCAAAAAGGGAAAACAAGTGGGAAACAAAAAGATGGTAAAAGTAGTACAAAATGATGAAGTTATGCAAAATTGAATGATGAAAAGGACCGACGGGATGCCACATTAATCACACCAACTGGAGACCATAAGACAAAGTAATGGAAAGTAAGAAAGAATCAAAGGTGCATTGAACCCAGAACTAAGGTAGTATCCTCGACAAGCTTCATGTAATACCCATACAACACATAGAGGCGGGAGAAAAGATTCCATTTGCGAAAAGAGAATAGACAAACAGCGATAGAAGCTAAGGAACACAAAGAGGAGTTTAAAGAGGTCACAGAGACCAGTCAAACTCAGCAAACATTCGACACTCACCACCATGGCACCACCAAAGAAAGTAGAAGCAAGCTAGACTACCAGACAACCCAGAGTTAGAACCAGGTCATGGGTACAATTGGAGGAAGGTGAACAACAGCCGCCGAAGATTTTCAATATCGATGAAATCCCATCACCATACATAACACCAGTAAACCCCATGCCCATGGTGGAAGAATCCCAACAGCCAACACTAGAGGGCATGAACGGAGATACATTGGTAGAGGCACAGGAACAACATAACCTGGAAGTAAAAACCCTCAAGGATGTGAAACCAAAAAACATCCAAGCAACTTCAAGAGTCAATGGAACGATGATGAATCAGGAAGCAATAGTTGAACCAGGTGAGTCTCAAACAACCATGTCAGACCACCCACAGGAAGGCACAGTGGAAGATGTCATAGGATGGCTAGAATGGTATTCCGAAGTACAATCGGTAGCCGCTGGAACTTCGAGCCATCCACCACCTAAGAAAGACAAGTAGCAGGTACCGAGGTCACCTCGCAAGAAACCCATTGCAACCCTCATTTTACCACGTATATCGGATGGGGTACGAGTGAAATAAGACTTGCTAGGGCATATCGAAAATCTGAAATACTCGGATCACGATGTAGTAGACACATAAAAATTCCCAGAATTTTCAAAGAGAGTATACTTAGATATTGTGGGCATAAATCCGGTTGGGGAACCGATTGAACAACCACTCCAATGGGCCAAAACATTGGAGAAAATAGGCATTTCATGTCTGCTAGACCTACCACACTTTGGCCGAGGATAATATGCAAGCAGTTGCATCAAACAACTTATGGCAGTCACACATGGCGGCAACATATGGTTGGATAAGATCGTCTCAATAGACATGGAGATCATCACACACATTATAGGATTTCCATCCCGGGGCATGGATCCCACACAGTTTCACGATGAAAAAACCAAAGAGAAAGCACTAGCAGAGGAAATAAAGAAGAAATACGACATGGACAAGGGAATAAGAGGAATCATCATCAAAAGAATCAATGATGTTGCAACACAAATGGCCACATAAATTTTGGCCTCTAAGCTACTAAGGAAATGCCGCAGAGAGGAAATTTCGACTGGGGTTGTCGCAATTGCAGCTCAGTGCGTCAAATGCACCACAATGAGCTGGGAACCCTATCTCTTGAACTTGTTCCTAGATGATTGTAAGGATGCACAGGATCTAGGTACAAAGTTTTACTATTCATGGCTAATCATGTTGATAGTTATCGTAGGATGGAAGGAACCGAGCTACACATTCTTCGACACCAAACCCAAGCTGAATTATGGAGCGAGGCACTTATCACTTGGTGTTGCGGCGAATGCTAAGCATAATAAAATGAATGCATCTGTATTCAAAGGATACCTTCGCGACATGCAGGAAGCCATATCCAACATGTGGAGAATAACACTAGATCTTGTCACACAGTACTGGGACATCGCCAACTTAAAGGCTACATGAAATGCGATGTGGATACAGGCGCAGAAAGACCCCAATAAGCAGTGGCCAGAAATGCGCTACTTTATCACAGAAGGAAACATCAACATGGTGATCAAAGACTGGGAAGACGAGTGGAAGATCCCAACCATTACCCAAGAAATACCTACAAGGACAACAAAAGAGGGGGCAACGCAGGAAGAAACATAGACTCAGGAAGTCCCAGTGCCCAAGAAATGGAGGACGGGCCAGACAAAAAGAACACAGACAAATGAAGGGGCAGCTAAGACAGGGACCCAGAAGGGAAAAAAGAACACTACAAAGCCAACTCAAGTGTAGCAGAAACATGCTGAGGCAATGCAGGGGACCGCACCAAGTCCCAACTCACAAGAACTAGGTGGGAATAAGAGGCCAGCCATATAGATAGGAGGAGTGCGCAAGAAGATGAAGGCACAAATAAATCCTCCCGAATACACGATCACAGAGGATGATGGAGAGATGATAGATCAAATGGTCCAGGAATGCATGTCTAAGGATTTTGACAATGCTGCACACCACAGGGATAGAATTCAAGAGGAGTTGGTAGACATGCGACAGTTCCTAAAATAGATAGGAGAAGCATAGATAATGGGAAGCAACATGGGAATAGGGCCATCCACATCATGGACAGAAGAAAGACTAGAAGAAGGCGAGCATGACACAGTTTATACAATACCGTAGTTGAGTTCAACATTTCACATTACACCCAGTATGTTGCGCATCGACGAGATCGTGGGCAGACACCCCTCAAGGATTTAGCCCAGATCCAACTGGTATTGCCACAGATACCATCCAAGGCTCTACAAAAATTGCAGGTTAGTATTACCTAGGAGGTACAATCTCGTGAATGCATGGATTTAGCCTAATTATAGTAGGCAATGGAGAAGTGAGATGTGATGGAAATACTATGCGAGCAAGCTAAGTTCGAAACTCAATATGAAAGAGAAAGCGTGAGCAGATTGGAATGAAAAGTGGCAGGAACTTATGAGAACATTCCAAAGACCGCACATACGAATGAAATCACAACAACAGAAAAGATTGATCATATTTCGCATGCACTCGATCAATATTAGAAGGAGATCGAGAATCTTTGAGATCAGCTCACACCTACCACTCCACCAGTAGTCAAGGAGAAAAGAAAGCAAGAAGCAACAACTCAACTGCAGGATATAGAGCAATAGGTCAGCACACCAGGTGACTTGCTCGATAAAGCAGCACAACTTTGGACAAAATTAGAAGAAGATAAGAAAGTCCAGAAGTGGTACAAGGAAGAATAAAGGATAAGCACAACTATCCAAGACCTCAAGAAGAGGCAAAAGACAATGTCCATCACGGAGTGCGTCAAAGGGATGTAGGACATGAAGAAATTGAAGGCAGAACTCACCATTGCGCAAACACAAAAGAAGGAGCATCAGGCTCAAATGGAATCGTTTCAAGAGCGGGTCATAGAAGTCCTAGCATAGGTATAGGAAGCCAAGACACATAGAGCACGGACCCAGGCAGAGTGCGCGCAATTTATTAGTGACAAAATTGTAGCCTAGATAGTGGACATACTCAAGGAGAAGACCATGCAGGAGCAAACACAGGAAACACAAATCAAGGAAAAGTTTTAGGCGGTCACCAGGGAGATCGAAAATTTGTGTTAGGTGTCTCAGGACAAGCCACATGTCAGTTTTGGGGGCATGTTGGAAGCATACCAAATAGGAAATAAAGGAGATTTTGGGAAAGAAGGCATGCACGAGGAAAGCGACAGCTAGAAGGAAGAATAGCACACATGCATGCATGGAATACCTTAAAAAGTTAGGGTTAGGGTTTTGGTAATGTATTGTAATGGCTAAAGAGACAAAAAAGTATAAATACAGATACTCAGGTATCATAGGGGTTTGGGTTTGTGATTGTTAGAGAGACTATTTGTTATTATAGAGAGATGTGTTGTAGCGAGCCGATATATAATATTTTGTTGTATGACCTATTTTGGTAAGATGTTGAGATAGAGAAGACAGAGGAGGGTAGATCTTGAGGGTATGATCAGAGGCTGAGGAGCCTAGTCCAATCTAGTCCGCCTCATATAGATCTTACCCACTGGGAAGAATTGTAAATGTGTGATGCTGTATGGACAGAACGACTATAATAAAATAGCTGAGAGCCAAATAATTGTGGATGTAGCCTAGGAGGGGGTGAACCATGGTAACACTTGTGTCATGAGATTGAATGCATGTGTGTCTTTATTGCTTTCAAGTGAATATTTCTATATTGAATGAATGAGTTGTTATATTTCTTGCATAATTGTTATAACAATGTTTTTCATCAAGAAATTATAATAGATGCTTAGCGCACAGTCCTCATATCTCACACTCAATTCTAGGCTGCAAACACATGAGTCTTCCATCCACCCATTAAATCTATCTCGGGTGAGACTGCATAGTGCATTCTATGCGTTGTGTTGCCTTCTGGTTTACTAGGAGGGTTGATAGTTTTAGAGGCTTTGTTGGAAATCCGAACAAACATGAACCCTGGGTCACTCAAGACAAACTAGGACAGTATATAAGAGAGATTAAAACAAACAGTTTTCTTAACACTCCTTGTTGTTCTTTATCAAAATATGTTTATGTCCATATACTTTGAAATTTCACTCATTTTTCATCATATCAACAATGCTCTTCTTTAGAACTCTGTCCCATTGTGCTTCATACAATGCGCCATAAGTGTTTAAGACACTTAGTTGCCTCTTCCATGGATGCTTTATGAAATATTGTCTCCTTCCATCTACACAACTCTCACTTATGTATTCATTTGCACATCTAATAAACATATTACATCAAACATTGTGTTTATGACATTCTCGAATCCCATTCTCAGTCATAAACATATTACTAAAAAAAAATTCTTGCCTTCCCTGTTTTCTACCACAACTGTGTAGATTGCTTCTGCTTCATGTATTTTATGTACAATTACCACTCCTTGAACCTCTAGTTCACTTCCTGTAATTCTATGGTTATATTCGGTACCTTCAATATCTTAATTGTTCCTCAACTAGACAATTTCCTTCTTTGCATCCTCCTATTGTATATGAAATAAAATTTTGTCTCTAGTATTTCTTTTGTTCACCCATTTGAATGAGTTCCTAACAATTCTAAATATATCTAATCCTTCATATGCATATCCTTGAGCTTTGTCCCCATTTACATTTATTGAACTCTTGTTGATTTTAGCATCATCTTTGTTCACTTGGTTGTCCTTTAAAACAAATTTGTGTTATGCACTTCTTTGTTGTGCATTTTCTTCAAAATTTTCCTCATACTTCAGTAAGGCATATGGTTGCCTCAAAATCTCATCAAAAGAATCCACCTATTGCTTGACTTGCTTCAAATGAATGTCCTGTTCCTCATTTGTAAAATCTTTATGCTAACTTGATGATCCCTCAAACTTATCTTGTTCAGCAACTAGATCTGCAATTTTGGTGTGGTCTTCATCCAACTTGTTCTCTTGTAGAGACTTCTTTCTTAGAACCATGTTGTTGTCTTCAAAGACAACTCCTTGTTCATTACCTGTCAGCATACATTCACCTTTATTTAACAAAATTGGATCTCCTAGAGGTAATTCCATTACCTCAATATTTGTAATTTCTTTCATTTGATGTCATTCTTCAACCTTAGGCTTTGCTAGCCAATCTTCCAATGGCTTTAATTCTTCAATAAAATCTATGGGAATTATATCTGAGTGTTTTCCTCTTCTTGCAATATATTTTTCTTTCATAAGGTTGTCGTCTTTCATTTCCTCCACTGAATTCTTCTTGCCTTTGTCTCTTTGAGAAAAAATTGCATTGTCCTCTTTCCTTTTGAGAAATTTTAATGATTTTCCTTCTTCATGACCAACCTGCATACACACACAACTCATTAGTTTTAAAAACATGAGACTCTTGTGTCTCTTTAGATGACTCTAACATCCTTTCCTTGTGTTGGATTGAAATCTCCAAGCATCTAATAAGGTCTCCATTTTGAACCTCATATTCTTCATCTTCATCGTCTTCTCTAAACATTTATCTCTTCTCTGGTTCACAAATGTGAACTATTTGTCCTGCTTCCAAGGACTTTCTATACTTAGCTTCCCTAAGTTTCTCCTCTTTCTTCAACCAAACATTCATCACGTGTCTCAAGATTTGACTCAAATTGAAACCATATATATGGTCTTCTTCAACATTTCCTTAAATAAACATCATCATCATACTGAGCTCTTCCTTCAACTCAACTATTCCTCTGTCTAGTTTCTCACTTTTTTTTGTGACTCGCAGAATCGTCAACTCGTGGTTCTCGTACTTGCGTGACATGGGGTTGATTCTCGTCTGCTACCTCTATAAACTCCAGTTGCATCCACACAACCCACAAGCATGGGGCATGGGTAAATCAGGGTGAGAATCTAACTTGAGACCTCATTTTTACATTTCCTTCCATTTACAAGACACTTGTCAATTGGTCTATACCCTTGCGAACCTGTCAATTTTCTCATTACTCATCTTGATTTTTCCAATTTCTCTGGCACTTCCTCTCTTCTTGTTGTGGCTTATTTCCTATAAAACCTTCCTTTGAATATCTCTATTCATCTCCATTTCTCCCTTTGAGAGCTTCTCCATGCTCAAATTTGAGCTTCAAATAGCCTCTGTAGTAATAGGTCTATTGTACCCCGCTACAAAATACCTCACCAAGTTTCTCTCTCGAACCTATCCTTTTGGTATCTCTAATCCACTCTTGTGGAACCTTATGAGATTTCTCTACTCCTCTAGGCTTTTGTGCTTCTACTCACAATCACCTAAGAGATTCATCTTCTCTTATTCTTCTAGACAACTCTACCCAAAATCTCAACTGTGGAGCTTCCTCAACAACTTCTACCCAACCATAGTTGGAAGTTTTTTTTCTTTCATTCTCTCTTATAGCTTCTCTGTCGTAAGGGGTTTTTCCACAAATCTTGTTTCTCCTTCTACTACATGAAAAAACACATATACCCTATACAAATGAAATACAAATAATAAAGACCAATTAGCTGCCAGATCTCATCAGATCTACCTCTTTAATCTGCAGCTTCAGAAGCTTCTTCTCTATCAGTTTCACAGTTCTATCCATTTGAGGTGTTTTTGTAGGTTAATGTATTTGGCCTACATCAATTGGTATCAGAGCATAGAAACACTCTTTAGATGAATAAATCGAAGTTCAAGGAGTCTGGACAAAAAATATGGTTCCAACAAGAGAGAACTAGGTAGAACTATGAAATCGACAGAGAAGTAGCTTCTGAAGATGCATATTGAAGAGGAAAATCTGATGAGATCTGGAAGGCAATTGGTGTTTATGAATTATAGTTAATTTTGATAAGGAATATGTGTTTTGGTAGGTAACATTAGGAGAAAAAATATTTGTGGAAAAACCCATTACAACAAAGAAGATGTAATAGAGAAGGAAGAAGACCAAATTTCATCTGTGCTTTGGTAGAAGTTATTGAGGAAGCTCCACAGTTGAGATTGTGGGTATATTTTTCTAGAATAATAAGAGCAGGTGAATCTCTTGGGAGATTGTGAGTAGAAGTACAAAATCCTAGAGGGAGCAGAGAAAGCTCATAAGGTTCCAGAGGAGAGAACCAGACATACCAAAAGGCCAGGTTTGAAAGAGAAAATTAGTGAGGTATTTTGTAGCAAGGTACAAAAGACTTGTTATTGCAGAGGATATTTGTAGATCATAGTTGAGCATGTAGAATCTCACAAAGGGAGAAATGGAGATAACTAGAGACAATCAAAGGAAGGGTTCAGAGGAAATAAGCATGTTTTTGACAATCTATTGAGCATGTTTTTGACAACTATTGAGCATGTTTTTGCAAAAACAAGATTGGCAAAAACAAGATGAGTAATGAGAAACTTGATAGAGAAATAGTTGAATGTTATAGGATTTTTCCTCACAAGGGTCTCATTGAATAATGAATAAATGGGTAGACTTACTATGGATTTCCTAGATCTAGACTTACACACATAGATTCATAATCATCTTAGAGAGTAAGGAATATTTGCATATCTTACTTGACATGGTCCTTCATATTTCCCGATTGTTGCAGTCCTGAAACTCCAGATCCAAGCTCCACAATCTGCTTCATATATACCAAATATAAGAAAAACATTCTATTACTCTCTACTAAGGATTAGAATGCTATATCCAATCTAATTCTAATCATATCTATAAAGGAATAAATTATATATATCATTCATTCAATGAACAAAAATGATATTAGGGGAAAACAAAATGATCTATTAACAAATCATGGAGAATACATATCAAATCATACCTCAACTTGATGAATATTCATCCTCCTTTAGCCTCCTTGTTCCTTGCCTCTCCTTGCAATTCCTTGGTCAAGCTAGGCTCACTAACTTTTCGTTATGATTATGGATACCTCTACAGTTACACAACATAACAATACTCTGGATTCTTCCCCCCTTTCCCAAGGATTTCCTTTGTTATATAGCTCTTGGAGGAGTCTTGGGAGAGGCTTATAGATCTTCTAGGGAACACTAGAGATTTGAATGATGTGAGTTCCTAGGCCTTTGACATGAATATCCAACTCATCTGTTGTCTATCACCTCGTAACTCCTCGATTCTAGAAGTCTAATAATGCTTCGCTTGTTGAGCCACTAGTGTCTAGTGAGGGCCTTGCTTGTTGTCTACTAGGTGTCACAGGAGGGCCTCCAAAAATTCTCAAAAAGGGGTGAAACCTTAGGAAAAAAATGTATTAGGGATTCTATCCTCTCATGACTTCCTCTTTGGCTTGTAGGGTGGTTTTTAAAGCTATAATAGATGACCCCTAATGTGTGAGTTCAAGAAAGGAGTGGATTGTCAAAATACATTACAATAATGTCCATGTTAGTCAATTCAAGGAGAGATCAAAGGAGGTTCGGAAACCAAAGTATTCTTGCAATCAAACACAAAGGATGAGAATATACATAGAACAATCCCCTGGGTGTAATAAAAAAAGGATCACAAAGAAATAAAATAGAAACAAATGCAGAAATAAAACACAGAAGATACAAAATACAATAGAGACACAGATATACATGGTTCACCCAGTGTGGGATACGTCCACCAGAAAAATTGCCATGTTCTTCCTTTTTTATTATCCAACAAATAAAGGGACACAACCTACAACACACCCATTGTAACTTCCTC
The DNA here is from genome assembly GCA_009831015.1 of Picea engelmannii. NCBI lineage: Eukaryota > Viridiplantae > Streptophyta > Pinopsida > Pinales > Pinaceae > Picea > Picea engelmannii. The sequence goes on from ML778893.1 coordinate 117,251, forward strand.
TTCTTTCTCTCACAGTATCCTCTCTCAGAATACAATTTTCATAATGATACACAACCACAATACAATTCTCTCATAAAATAGGGTTTCCTTCTAGGGGAAAAAAATCTAGCATAACTTCTACCGTCAGATTTGAGACGTTATAATGAGTTGTCCAGATTTACTTTGAAATTTCGATATACATTTACAAGGCAATTTTTCCTTTGGGGGTTTCACCCCCTAAGCCCCATCGGGTAACGCTGTCCCCCGAACCCCCGCAGGGGCCCCGCTTTACCCCAAACCCCCCAGCCAGGGGGATGAGCCCTCCGGACCCCAAAGGATGGGCAAGCCACCCTGCAACCCCACCCCCCCTCCCCATCGCCATATCCCCACGTGGAAGGGTGTATAGTCTTCATGGGGTATAAACAAAGCTGAAAAAAAAGACCTATGAAACATGAAGATAATCAGGCTCCACAACCAACAATCTTCCACTTGGATATTGATCATAACAACTCCACTGTTGTTGTACCTGTTGGACTATACTCCACCTTGGACCTGACAAATTTATGATCTTCACCTTCATGCTTGAACACCAACTAAAATTGAGCAGGAACTCAGTTTCTCCCTGGCTACTCCCTTTGTTAACATGTTTGCATGATTTTGGATAGTGTATATATTTTCCAATTTCAAATGTCCATCTTCCAAGATGGATTGTGTGAAATGGTACCTGAGATATATATTCTTAGTATTTGAATGGAAGGTTGAGTTCTTTGCAAGATGAATGGCACTCTCACTGTCACAGTACAACCTGTTATTCTCTTGCTTCTTTCCCAATTCCTCCACAAACCTTTGTAACCAAATAATCTCTTTACTAGCCTCTGTAGCAGCAACAAAATATGCCTTTGTTGTTGAATGTGAAACAACCTTTGGCATTTTCGAAATCCAACTTACTGTTATTCCACCTACAGTAAAAACATACCCTGTGGTGCTCCTCCTGCTATCTTTATCACCTGCCATATCTAAATCAACATATCCCTATAGGCCAATGTCTAAACCTCCAAAACATAATGCATGAGTAGAGGTACCTCTCAAATGCCTGAGAATCCACTTTACTACCTCCCAATGTTCTTTACCTAGATTGTTCATATACCTGCTCACAACTCCCACTGCATGTGCAATATATGGTCTTGTGCAAACCATCGCATACATCAAGCTTCCAACTATTGATGACTAAGGAACCTGGTCATGTATCTCCTCCTGTGTCTTGGGACACATTTCCTTGGATAATTTGAAATGGCAGGCCAAAGGTGTACTAACTAGTTTTGCAATCTGCATTCTAAACCTCTCCAACACCTTCTCTATGTATTCACCCTAAGACAATGTCAATTTGCGATTTTTCCTGTCTCTTGTTAGTCTCATACCAAGGATTTTATTTGCAGCACCCAAATCCTTCATCGCAAATGAATTATCTAATTTCTTCTTGAGCACATTTATATCTTTCATATTAGAACTTGCAACAAGCATGTTATCTACATACAATAGCAAGATAATATAACTACCATTTTCTAGCCTTTTAAAATAAACACGGTGATTAGAATGACATCTACAATAACCTTGTTCTATCATAAACTTGTCAAACTTAAAATACCACTTCCTTGGAGATTGCTTTAGGCCATGCAAGCTCTTCTTCAACCTGCATACCAAATTTTCCTTCCCTTTGACCTCATACCCCTGTGGTTGTTGCATATAAATCTCTACATCCAAATCCCCACGGAGAAACCTTGTTTTTACATCTAACTATTCAATATGCAAACCTTCTACTGCCACAAGAATTAAAATAGTCCTTATTTAAGTCATCTTAACAATAGGAGAAAATATTTCATCAAAATCTATACCTTTCTTTTGTGCAAACCACTTTACAACAAGTCTAGCCTTGTATCCCTTTTTACGTCCATCTTCTTCCTTCAACTTGTAATCCCATATATTCTTAAATGCTCTTTTTCCTTCTTATAATTGAACCAAGTCCCAAGTCTGCTTATTTACCAAGGAATCATTTCCTCTTTCATTCCTTGCTCCCACTTACTTTTAGTGTCTACCTGCATTTCCTCTTCATAACATTCTAGTTCACCAAAATCAATCAACAATAAATAATACAATGAAGGAGAGTATTGTTCAGGGGGTCTACTTAACCTGGTAGATATTCTAACAACACTTGAAGGATTTTGAGGTACCTGTTGCTCCTATTGTTGTACATTTTGATTTTTTGGTACCTTTGGAATTTCTTTTTTAGTGATCTCATCAAGCACTATGTATTATGGTTTTTCTTTTTCCTATTTCTTTCCCTACAACTGATATTTGTACATGAACTTCTCATTGTATATGACATCTCTACTCCTAATGATTTTTTGATTTTAATAATCCCATAAGCACTAACCAAAATCATTAACATTGTATCCAATAAAGGTACACTTATTGGATTTTGCTTCAACCTTTGTTATATTTTCTTTATCAATATGGACAATTGCGTCACAACCAAAAGTCTTCAGAAATGAATAGTTTACCTTTTTACCTTTCCATACCTCCTCTGGAATGACACCATCCAAAGAAATTGAAGGACCTCTATTTATCAAATAAATATCAGTATCTATGACATTTGCCCAAAAATGTAAGGGCAACCCTGCATGCAATCTCATACTCCTTGCATGCTCCATGATTGTCCCATTCAACCTTTCTAACACACCATTTTCTTGTGGTGTTCCTGGTACTGTCTTCTCTCTATGAATCCCATGGTATGAACAATAATCATCAAACGCCTTGCTGTAGTATTCACCTCCATTGGCTGATATGAGACACTTTAACCTTTTTCTTGTCTCATTCTCAACCAAATCTTTCCCTTTCTTAAAATTATCAAAAACGTCATATTTTTTTTCGAATGCAATAAACCCAAGTTTTCCCATTTGTATCCTCAATAAAAGTAACATAATAATGAGAGACACCAAGAGATGATACCTGAGCTGATCCCCATACATTTGTATGCACAAGCTGTAACCTTTCACTCTTCTTTTATTTTCCAACTCTGAGAAATTTAACTCTCTTATGTTTTTCATAAACATAGTGCTCACAAAAATCCAAATCAATTTGTTCAAGATCTAGCAACAAATTTATTTTGTGAAGTATCTACATCCCCTTCTCACTCATGTTTCCAAGCCTATGATGCCACAATGTTGTATCCACTCCTGTAGAAGCTAAAGAGATAGAAGAGATAGTATTACCAGTACATAAATACAATGTACCTACCTTCTCTCCTTTTCCTATCACTAGTGATCCTTTTGAGACCTTCCACACCTTATTTGTAAATATGGATATACAACCTTCACTTGCCAACTACCTTGTTGAAATTAGATTTTTCCTTAGATATGGAACATGTATTACCTCTTTGAAAAACCATTGGTTTCCATTCTTTTGCTGAAAACTGTAAAATGCAGATTGAAAACAAACTTGCTAGAATGGTGGAAACTTATCTCTGAGAAGAGATGTGACGGCTATGTTCATTTGCAAGAAGATGAGTACAATGAGGCTCTAAAGGAATTTTTACAATAAACATGAATTCCAAAACCCTATACTTCCAAAAACCTAACCCTAGGAGATGAAGCGCCAAAAGTCATGTGGGCCCCGTTGGGGTAAGTTAGTACATCAACTTCACGGGGTCGTAAATTTTGCATACAATCTTCGTTTAGGGCGCACAATAGCTCATTCGAAAGGTATTTATGAGGAGATTCATTTAGGGGGCTCAATAAAAGCCTTAGAATGTCATGTAGGTGCCTGATCGCAAAAAATCATCGTTTAGGCCCTCAAAATGGCCCCGAAAGTTCAGTAACCGAAAAACTGTTAAAAATAGTAAGTTGCCAAAAAAACTATTTTGAGCCAGTTGGAAAAGATGGGTGGCCATAGAGATATTCTTGGATCAATCCTCCATCCTTAGGAATCAATGGTATCCATTGCGTTGATTTACCCCATCAGATGAAGAACTTTATGATGAATTTGGCCCCGAGTGAGCCACTTGCCTTGTTGCAGGAGCTACCCTGCTTTGACAACCTGATAAAGCTAGATCCTTTGCTGGCAAGTGACCTTGACCTGTGTGTCCATGATATGATTAGTGTATTCTTGTTCCATGCAATCAAGGTTGATCTCTGTTGGTGTCAATTGTTCTTCTATCTCCGAGGTGTCCAATAAAGGTGGAAAATAAGGCTGAAGGAGGTCCACATTGAATAATGGGTGCAAGCCAAGGAATGGGGGAAGGTTGAGCTCAAAAGAATTGTCACCCAAAGCCTTGGTGATGGTTTAGGGTCCATAATGAAGTGGTTGAATATTTCGATGAGTTCTTGTAATACATTCTTTCTACAAGTGCAACCAAACCTTGTCTCCCACCTGAAACTGGTGTGGCACCTAGTGTTGATCATGGTGCTACTTGTACCTGGCATTGGAATTTTGTAAAATATCCTGAATCTATTGGCGGATGTGCTAGATCCGTTCAATGAATTAGGTGGATTTGTCAGCTCCAGTTGGAGCATGCGACGAGTCTTCCTGGGTGGTTGCAAGGGGTAGTACAACATCCATGGGGCCCAATGGTTGAAATCCCAACCCCATCTGAAAGGGGTTGTAGCTGGTTGATCTATGTATGGATCTATTGTAGATGTGTTGAACATAGGGAAGAATCTCATCCTAGGTGCAGGGGTGCCTGGAATTGTATATGCATAGGATGTGAACGATAATCTGGTTGATGACCTCATTTTGGCCCTCTTTCTGGGCATGGAAGGCAATGGAATTGGTGAGCTTGGTGTCCAGTAGTGACCAGAGGCTCGACTAGAATGTGCTAAGGAAGTGACTGTCCCAATATGATATAATGGTTTGTGGGATCCCAAAGTGTACCCACACTCGTTCAAAGAAGAGATTAGTAGTGGGCTCTGCTATGATGCTCTTCTTGCAGGCGGCCAGAATCACCATCTTGGAAAAGAAATCAACAACCAAAAAAACAAAGTCATTTCCCCACTTGGTGGATGGAAGGCTTGACATGTAGTCCATTGAGATGGATTCCTAGGGCCTGTCAGGAGTAGGCTAAGGAGTGTACATGCCTTCTTTATTAATGGTTGGTTTGAAAATAGTGCAGAAAGTGCAAGACCGGATATACTTGATGACATCCTGTCGAAGTTTCGACGAGTAGAAATGTTGCTCCAACACTGCCACTGTCTTTTCCATGCCGAAGTGTCCTGCCACCTGACTATAGAGGGCTTCCCAAATCTTCTCTTTCTCGCTTGATGGAATGCATAGATGGCCTAGATGGAACAACAACCCGTCATGAAGATGGAAATTGGTGACAATTGTGTTTGCACCCAACATCTGGTAGGTGGTTGAGAAGTCAGGATCTGTCTCATAGAGGTGGGGCCATTTGGAGGTCTCGTGCCTGAAATAATCGATCACTGTGGTGAGTTTTGCGACTGGAGGTTGGCTAAGGCAATCACCGACTCAGTTGGTACTTCCTATTTTATACTTGATGTTGAGGTGGAACTATTGCAAATATGTGGACCACTTTTGATGGTGGTCATTCTAAAATTTTCCTTGTGTCTGCATGAATTGCAGTGGCTTATGATTAATGTGGATGACTGTCTCCTTCCCAAGAATGTAATGCCTCCATTAGCGGCATGCTTGCATAATGGATTACATTTCTTTGTCATAAGTAGGGTAGTTATGGACAACCTCTAATAGTGTCTCACTTTGATATGCCACGGGGTGGTCGTGCTGAGTGATGATTGTTCCCACAATATAGTCGGAAGCATTTGTATCGATCTCAAAGGGTTTTTGGAGGTCAGGTAATGAAAGCACTGGGTAAAAACAAAAGTGTTGCTCAGATCATCGAACACTTTATGTTGGGACAGGCTCCGCACAAAGTTTTTCTTACCACCACATTTGGTTATTTGGATGAGGGCTCATGCAATATGAGAGAATCCCAATAGGAACCTTCGATAGAAATTGACAAGGCCTAAGAATCTCTGAAGCTCAGTGATCATGGTTAGGGCTGGCCAGTCATGGATGACTTGGATCATGGATGGATCAACATGTGCACCATGTGCATCAACAAGCTAACCTAGGTACTAGACCCTGTCCATGACGAAGGATATTTTTCCAACTTGGCATATAGCTTGTGTTGCCACAGAGTGTGCAAAACCTGTTGAATATGCTACAAGTGTTCTGCCCAAGTCTTGTTATAGACGATGATGTCATCTAGATACACCACCACAAAAGAATTAGTGAAACGACGCAAGATATCGTCCATCATCCTCATGAAATTTGTTGGGGAATTTGTCAAACCAAAGGGCATGACCAACCATTCAAAAAGACATTTTTTTGACTTGAGGGAAGTTTTCCATACATCTGTCGATTCTATTGGGACCTAATTGTAGTGATCCCAAGGCCGAACCCCGTTGTAAATCATGTTCTGGAAGAAATTGTTATTATGTTTATAGGCTGGTGAGCCAAGTTCTTATAAGATGGAGGCTTATGTGTTTGTTAGGCCTGGAAGCCTAAGTGTTGAAGGCCAGGAGCCTGCTGTTGTATATGTAATTATGCAGTACAATTAATAAAATATAAACATCGCCAGGTGTAGACTCACCACGATGAATGAGTGAAGGGGGACTGAGCATCCACAGAGTGGGAAAGGAATTAGGGACTGCCAAAAGGTGAATGGGTCTGACTCCTGCCGAGAAACCCTCATACATCCTCTGAACTGAAAGAAGCGTGTAGCTGGGTTTGTTCTGGGATAGTCGGTACATCCCCTGTCTGAACAGTTCGAACCTGCATTGACCCCTGCGTGGATTGTTTGTCACGCATTCCCGATAACTTGAGCATGAGTCTATCCTGGGTTGGCAGATGGGAAATGGGGAGGACCTGCCATTCTGTATGGGAGAGTCTGTGTAATTCCCTGCAGAAATTGCTTCTCACGCAATTCTGAAAATAAACACCGAGGGAGACTTTATGACTTGGGGTGGGTGTCTGATTCTGAGAAATCCCATGCGTGTAACCCCAGCCTACGAGAATCCTGTGTTGAATTCGGGGAAGATTCTTTGCTTGTTTGGGAAAGCTGAGCGAGCCTATGCGAGCATTCCCTGTTACGAAGCCGTGATTGTGAAGCCATCCTGTGATTGCCGAACCAATTTTTGGAAAGTCTGTGTCTGTTTTCCCGTGGAATTGTTGAGACTACGCAGTACTGAACCGCGTGAGGCTGGTTGTCCTGTGAGCGACTCCCACCAGGTGAGAGAGTGCATAGGGTAAGGAGAGAACTCCTGGAAGGAACCCTGTAGCTACCATAGAGCCCAGAGACTTCCGGTCTGGTCTATTCCTGTAACCCAAGGTAAGGGAGATTGGTAGCCGAAGGACTGTCCAGGTGACAGAGAAGGTGCACTCTCCTGGGGTGGAATAGGCATGTGGGGAATGAGGGTCTGTGAGCAGTGAGCATGGGAGATTCCTGGGAGAGCATTCTGACCTTGTGGTTGTGTGTGACTATTTTCCCTGTAACCTCAGCCTGAGCCTAGATTCCTTGCCTTGGGGTGGAGCTTAGTCCCAGCTCGGGGGTGACCCACTGCTGATTTGATGAGCAGTGCAGTCTAAGGCTAGGAGGTTCGTGGAAGGCCTGCATTTGGTTGGTGGATTCCACCATTATTACAAGATAAGTGTCTAACTATGTTTTATCACATTTTATCATGTCTCTACTGTAAATGTTATCATGTTTTCCGCTGTGTATACGAATTAATATGGAATGCTATGGATTGTTTAATTATAGCAGTAATGATATGTTTTACTCTGAGTTAAATGTGTTTATTTGTTTAAATGCATGGGATATGGGATATTTGTATGAGATTTGTACACATGGTGTGTACAAATGGGTATCAGAGCGCGAGTAAGCCCAGAGTTCCGAAATGGGTGTGCTAAAAATTGGTATCAGAGCGCGAGTAAGCCCAGAGTTCCAGAATGGGTGTGCTACAAATTGGTATCAGAGCGAAGGTTTTGAAACTGAGCCTAGATGGTCTAGTGGAGCGGTCTTTGGACCAAGAATGCGAAGGTAAATTGGGTCTGGAGGACCAATTTCGGACCTTGGTTTGTTCCGAAGTGTCAAGTAGTTGCTTGACCGTGCTTACGATCTCAGGAAGTATAGCGGCGAGTGAAACTGCAGCTGGTGTGTTCTATGGCCACAGGGAGACAGGTCTCTACACCAATGGTGTTAGAACCTTAGGATCTGTTCGGGAGGGAAGGCGAGCCCTCGTGGCCATTGGATCTGGAAAAATGTGCGTAGGAATTAAAATTCCTTTTTAAATACACAGGAATGTTGAAATCGCGATATGCGAAATTCTGAATTGGTTAGGAACCGTCTGAGCCGTCAGATCTTGGCCAGAAAACCCATCATCTGTAGGATCTGTGAGAAGATGTACAAAGGTTAAACTTCAGAGACTAGGGGTGAAAGCTCCAGAATAGATCTAGACTGTCTGAAAGACAGAGGACACGTGTCGTGAGATTTCCCATTTCGGGAAATCGAGAATCGCGATATCGGGAGTCACGAAGGAGGTCAGGAATTTTCATGGTAAAAGTCCCAGGAACGATATGAGCTGTCCATCAGTTGGGACACGTGGGTGAGATCGGGATCCCATCGGCATATCGGGGTTCGAAGTTTCACGAATTCTGAGGACATATGTGTTTCGGCATTGGAAAGTCCGACACCCCGATAAGAAGTATGACTGTGGTCATATAAGGGGAGGTCGTGTAAACCACGAGTCTAGTCGAAGGACTAATGAGTGTTAGAGCGCATCGATGTTTGGAAGCCCGAAATCCCGAAAGGATCGGGAATTTCCATGGTGGAAACCCCAGAGTAGTCGTGGGCCGTCCGATTTGAAATGGCCACGTGTTGATAGGTTACCCATTTCAGAAAAATCATGGATTCAGGAGTTCCGTTGACAAAGAAATCGGACTTTCATCGTGATAAATCCCAACCATACTATTGAGACGTTAGCATGTGGCTAAGTCCCGATGAATGAACGAGATTCCTTCGAGGAATCTCCGGGTCTTTAACGACCGTCCGATGGGAGAAAGATCTGACCGCTGGATTTTTCTAGGAATGGATGTGGACACATGGAGATGTATAGCATGTCAGAGGTTCGAAAAGAGAAGCGAGAGTGGTGGGACCCTAATGATGTCACCAAATGTGACAAGGATCCTCCGAAACGTGCCATGCACCACTTTGGTAAAGGGCAACAGTTGTGTTGTAGGCCCGAAGAATAAGGTAAAATAGAATATCGGAAGTCGGGGGTTGGAAAGGAGAGTTAAACGGGAGTTCTCCAGTACCGAGACTCTGAAACCCCAAAACCCGAAGTTCCAAAATCCCGAAGTGCCAAAAATGAAAGCTTAGAAAACATGAAAATTGCAGAGCCGAACGAGAGCTCAAAAAACCCATTGGAATCAAAATGTCTTTTGTTCTTGTTGGTATTAGTTATAAATGCTGAAGATTGTTCCTAAAGGTTTAATGGCCTGATAAAATACGATTTTGTTTGCACAGTGTGTGTGCAGAGTTCAACGGAGGTCAGGACTCTAGTTAACCAATGACTGAGTATGGAGTGGGGAAAGGTGCAGATTACCCCCAAAATAGAGGATGAACATGAAGGAAAGGATGTTAACCTGGGAATCGAAGGATCGAAATCCAATGGGCATGGAAAAGAGAAGGATAAGGAAGGACACATAATGAAAATCATTGAAGGATTGCAAAGAGAGGCCCAGGCTCACCGAGCTGATAGCCGAAAGCTCATGAAAGTCAGGGATCGGTAGGGTGAATTAAACTTAAAATTTTTGAAGAGCCTGGAAAGAATAGAGAAGAAACTCGAGAAGGGAAGAGACTCAAGTACGATGGAGAGTCACAGAACCCATGAAGGAAGAAGAAGGTAAAGGAGCAGTAGCCGACATCTTAGTCGCTCCCAAAGACATTCTGACAGGAAGACACACAGTAGCTCAAGCCCATCCCCTACCAGAAAACATCGAAAATCTGGAAAGGAGGAATTGAAGGGAGAGATGAAAAAGATTAAGCCTCCAACATTCGATGGAGAACATAAGAAGGAGGAAGATGCCGAGACATGGTTGCTTGGCATGAAGAAATACTTTCAACTGTAGAATTATTCTGCCCATGCAGAAGGAAGAATTGCAATGTACCAACTGAAAGGAAAAGCATCCATGTGGTGGGATCAGTTTGTACAGGTGCAACACATCAGAGAGAAAGAGGTCACGTGGAAGGAGTTTAAGAGGTATTTCGAGAAGAAATACCTGACTAAAAGATACTATGACAGAAAGATGAAGGAGTTCTTTGAACTCAATTTGGGCAGTATGACCATTGATGAGTATGAATGAAAATTTCTGGAACTACTGAAGTATGTTCCATTCATCAAGGACGAAGCTGTTAAAATTCAGAGGTATCTGAGTGGACTGTCACCTTCCATGAGTGACAATATTCAATATGACGATCCTAAGACCATGGAAGAGACCATCAGAAAAGAGAAATGCTTGTATGAACAGCAAGGAGAAAGGCCTATCCTTCGGAAGGTCTGGGATGATCAGAGGAAATTTAAGAAGGAACAGAGGCAGAAAGGAAGCAAGCCTTCCTTTTCCAGAAACATTCCTTGGGGACAGTCATCTTTTAAGGATCCTAGGAAGGTTGAAGGGAGTGAGCAGATGCCAAGGCCTCCACCTATAGAGTGTTGGGGTTGTAAAGGAAATCATAGGTACAGAGATTGGCCCCACAGAAAAGACAAAGAAATAACTGTCCATATTGTTCAGCAAGATGAAACAGTGGAGGATATGGGTAGTAGAATGCCGAGGATCTACGCAGCCCTGGAAAACAAGCAAGTAGAATTTCAATCACACATGATTGAAGTGGAAGGTACGATTAACAACCGACCCCTTGTTATTTTAATTGATTCAGGGGCTATCCATAGTTATGTAGATCCTAGAGTGGTGGAAAGTTTGCATCTAATGAGGAGCAAACATGAGAAGTCTTGGTTAGTGCAGTTGTCCATAGGGACCAAGAGGAAGGTCACTGAATTGGTTAAGTCTTGTTCAGTGGACATGAAAGGGATGAGCATTAAGGATGAATTGAACATTTTGCCTTTAGGTTCATACGATTGCTTAATTGGGATGGACAGGTTGGACCAACACCATGCCCTTCTGGATTGTCGTAATAAGAGGTTCACATGCCTGAACGAAGAGGGAAATCAGGTAACAGTCCAAGGAATTCCCAGAGCCGTGGCTGTGAGGGAAATCTCAGCCATGCAGCTGAAGAAATGTTACCGGAAAGGCTATCAATTATTTGCAGCTCGAGTGGAAAAGCATCCCAAGATGTAGTATCAAATATGGAAGACCATGAAGTACTCAAAGAATTCAAGGACATATTTCAGGAGGTACCTGGACTACCTCCGAAGAGAGACATTGATTTCTCTATAAATTTGATGCCTGGAGCAGCTCCAGTTTCGAAAGGCCCTTATAGAATGAGTACGCCAGAGATGAAAGAGTTGCAATTGCAGCTCGAAGAGCTACTAAAGAACGGTTACATTCTCCCTAGTGTGTCACCGTGGGGAGCCCCGGTCCTATTCGTGAAGAAGAAAGATGGGACATTCAGGCTCTGCATTGATTTTCGGCAGTTGAATAAGGTTACTGTCAAGAACAAGTATCCTCTACCAAGGATTGATGATCTTTTTGATCAGTTGAAGGATGCGAAAATATTTTCAAAAATAGATCTCCGATCTAGATATCACTAAGTGAGAATAAAGGATGAGGACATTGGCAAGACCGCCTTTAGAACAAGGTACGGTCATTATGAATTCATAGTGGTGCCATTTGGACTGACAAATGCACCTGTTGTTTTCATGTGCTTAATGAATGGAGTGTTTAGAGATTATTTGGACAAGTTTTTCATAGTCTTCCTAGACGACATCTTGGTGTATTCCAAGACAGAGGAAGAACATGAGAAACACCTGAGAATGGTGCTACAGGTGTTGAGAGAACACCAGTTGTACGCAAAACTGAGCAAGTGCTCATTTTACCAAACGCAGATCCATTACTTGGGACATATAATATCTGAAGAAGGGATCGCTGTGGATCCTGAGAAGGTACAGGCCATTCCAGAATGTCCAGCGCCAAGGAATGTGGCAGAAGCTGTTGAGAAATACTGAGGGGGGGGGGGTGAATCAGTATTTTGAGCAATCAATTGATTTTCTCTTTTCTTTCACTGAAAACCTTAGGCTACTTTGTAGAGACCAGCTATTGTATATTCTTAAGAAAAAAAGAGTGCATCCAGAGATCTTATTATGAATTTCTTCATTCATCAGATGCCTATTAAGTAGTAATTCAGTGCAGTAATAACAAAATAAACCAACACACATGAGTAAGACACATGAACACCAGGATTTAAGGTGGAAACCCAAATCGGGAGAAAACCACCGCTATCATTGTCTTTGTCTTCAATAATTATTATTAAGAAAATGTTTTACAACAATGTACTAGTGCAGACTCATACTAGTACGCAGGCTTCTACCTGCAGAAGGCTGCAACCTTCTCTTGTTTACCAGCCTTTCCTGGAAGGGAGCTTCAACCCCCTGAAGATAGCACCAATTTCTACTGGTAGGATGCTTCTGCTGAAGGCTTTTAACCCTCAGACTCACTGCTAACCGCGTTTCATCTATTTTCACACTGGATCAAGCAGTTTCAACCCCGGATTCACATGTGTTCTAAGCGCTGGCCATCATCTTCCTTTTGGAAGAGACAGTTCTGGCATCTTATTAATACTTGTATCCCGAAATCACATCAATACAGAATTTTCTAGTGGCTATGACAACAAATGCAATTATCTCTAAAGGAAACACAGATCTACTGACTACAAGACAGCTGCAAAAGCCTCTAAAACATACATTAAACAAGACAATAAACTTGGAGATGATGCCTCCACTCTCCTAGTTGCTCAACCCACTGCAGAGAACTCTCTGTCAATGTAGATCTGCCACCCAACTACCACAATGAGGTTCCTACCTCCTCAAACCTTCCCGAAAGCCTGCACAAATGATTGCAGCAAACTGTAGATGTCTCTACTGTCAGAAACTGGCCTCCACATCCTGCAAAAGGACCCCTGCCCCCAATCAAAATCCTTACCACCCTACTTTTCCTATCGATTCACACTCAGAAAATGGGCATTGACCCCTTCTTAAGACCATGGGTCAAAAACATTCACCGCTCCCCCGATTCCTATTGCTCTGGGTCCATATTTATTGCTCTGGGGAAATCGGGTCCCACATAAAAATTTGAATTAAACCTACATGCGCCTTTCGGGTTTTCAACATTCTTGGTGTTCATTGTTCTTTTCTCTTACAAATCTCGATTCCCGATTTGCTCCTTTCTCGAGCTTTAGCCCCTTCTGGCTACACAATGGTCCATGTGACCTGCTATCACGTGACCGCCACCATACCTCTCGTCAGGGTTTCGGGGTTTACAAAGTCAATGTGCATACGCCTCTTTTACCTGCGATATGCCGATCCCTGACTTCCTCCGTACTCCTGACATGCGTCCACCATAACTCTCGTCATTGTTTCGGGGTTTACAATGTCAATGTGCATACGCCCCTTTTACCCACGATATGCCAATCCCTGACTTCTTCCGTACTCCTGACATGCATCCCACCGAATGGACGGCTCAGATTCCGTGTCGGGGTTTCCTCCCTGATCCTTCATTCATGGGAATACCGATTTGCTGATTCCCGATATGTTGGTCCTCCGACGAGCCTTTGACCCGCCACCTGTCTTTCGGGGTGGCCCACACGCTATCTGCTTTATCGGGAAATCGTGTATCGTGATTTCACGATGTCTGATGCACTTGTTCACGGGAGTCGTGAAACTCCAATTCCCGATTCTCCGATGAAGGAAATCAACGGTCCAGATCTCATTCTTTCTTTAACGGCTGCGATTAAATCGTGAAATCGCATATTGCAATTTCGGGGTTTTCGTTGTCAAGTGAATTGGACATTTCAAAGTCCCGATCCCCGATTCCGATGGGCCCCTTTCCACGTGCTAGCCCTGCTGGCTATAGGCCTTGCCCCATATGACCGTCAACCCATGACCTCGGTCAAACCTCTCATCGGGGTTTCAGAATTTTCAATGTCACCATGCACATGCCTACGAAATTCCCGATGGCTTATCTCCCTCACAGCTTCTGCAGATCTGACGGCTGTCGACGACCCTCTTCGGCGATCATACGCGCCCATCCAAAACTCAACCATACATGAAAAACTCTTCTTCTTCCTTTGCCTCATCCTTTTCCATCAATGACAATATTTCCAACAATCTCCCCCTTTGTCATTGATGGCAATACTCTTCCTCTATCTTTTTCCTCCCCCTTTGACATCAATGGCAAAGAGTGGACAATACCATGCTCCCCTTGAGATCATGTTGCATCTTCATAAAAATCCTTTCCATATGACCATGCTCATCAGCACCTTGCAACCAATTGAGGCTTCTGTACTTAAGCAGACCTGATCCTCTGCATGGCAGAGACTACTCCCAGTTTTTGTCGGAGATATTCGAACGCTTCCATGGGAAGAGGTTTGGTAAATATATCAGCAACTTGTTCTTTGGAGGGAACATACTCCAATTTCACCTTTTGCTCAAGCACCTGTTCTCGTAAGAAGTGATATTTGATGGGAATGTGCTTGGTCTTGGAATGCATAACAATATTCTTTGAGATACTGATGGCACTTGTATTATCACACATAATAGAGACAGGGGGTGAACATTTGAGTTGAAAGTGTTGAAGGGTTTGCATCATCCAAAGAAGTTGAGTGCAACATGATGTTGCAGCCACATATTCTGCTTCTGTTGTAGATAAGGCAATGGAACTTTGTTTTATGCTGAACCAAGATACTAATCGGGGCCCCATATAGAATGCACCACCACTAGTTCTTTTGCGATCATCAACACTTCCATCCCAATCTGCATCAGTGTATGCATGAAGAGTAAGATCAACATTCTTTGAATACCATAGTCCAAAATCTTGAGTTCCTTGTAGATATTTGAATATTCTTTTCACAGCCTGAAGGTGAGACTCTCTTGGATTGGCTTGAAATCGTCCAACAATCCCAACTACATGCATAATGTCTGGTCTTGTTCCAGTGAGATACAGTAGACTTCCTATCATAGATCTGTATTCTGGCTGATTCACCGTGGGAGAATCATCATTAGAACTGAGATTACATCCAGTTATCATTGGTGTACTTACAGGTTTGCAATCTTCCATGCCATACTTCTTGAGGATTTGCTTAAGGTATTTTGTTTGTGATAGGAAAATTTCATCTGTTGCTTGTTGCACTTGTAATCCAAGAAAGAATGTTAGTTCCCCAAGTAAAGACATTTCAAATTCTTGTTGCATATCAGAAGTAAATTTCTGACTCATAGATTCTTCATTACTTCCAAAAATGATATCGTCAACATATACAACTACAATTAGTAGTTTGTCATTTTCAATTTTTGTGTATAAGTTGCTATCAGCAGATCCTTTTGAGAATCCTTGTTGATGGAGATATTTGTCAAGGTGATAGTACCATGCCCTTGGAGCTTGTTTGAGACCATATAGATCCTTTTTAAGTCTACAAAAAAGTTTTTCATCATTTCCAAAGATGAATCCTTCTGGTTGTTCTATATAAACTTCTTCTTCCATATCACCATTGAGAAAAGAAGATTTAACATCCATTTGATGAACTTTGATTTGTTGGAAGCTTGAAAAGGCAAGAAACATTCTTAT
>ML778893.1:136942-173290 GCA_009831015.1 Picea engelmannii
ATTATGAATTTCTTCATTCATCAGATGCCTATTAAGCAGTAATTCAGTGCAGTAATAACAAAATAAACCAACACACATGAGTAAGACACATGAACACCAGGATTTAAGGTGGAAACCCAAATCGGGAGAAAACCATCGCTGTCGTTGTCTCTGTCTTCAATAATTATTATTAAGAAAACGTTTTACAACAATGTACTAGTGCAGAGTCATACACGTATGTAGGCTTCTACCTGCAGAAGGCTGCAACCTTCTCTCGTTTACCAGCCTTTCCTGGAAGGGAGCTTCAACCCCCTGAAGATAGCACCAGTTTCTACTGGTAGGATGCTTCTACTGAAGGCTTTTAACCCTCAGACTCATTGATGACCGCGTTTCATCTATTTTCACACTGGATCAAGCAGTTTCAACCCCGGATTCACATGTGTTCTATGCGTTGGCCATCATATTCCTTTTGGAAGAGACAGTTCTGGCATCTTATTAATACTTGTATCCCGAAATCACATCAATACAGAATTTTCTAGTGGCTATGACAACAACTACAATTATATCTAAAGGAAACACAGATCTACTGACTGCAAGACAGCTGCAAAAGCCTCTAAAACATACATTAAACAAGACAATAAGCCTGGAGATGATGCCTTCGCTCTCCTAGTTGCTCAACTCACTGCAGAGAACTCTCTGTCAATGTAGATCTGCCACCCAACTACCACAATGAGGTTCCTCCCTCCTCAAACCTTCCCGGCAGCCTGCACAAATGATTGCAGCAACCTGTAGATGTCTCTACTGTCAGAAACTGGCCTCCACATCCTGCAAAAGGACCCCGACCCCTAATCAAAATCCTTACCACCCTACTTTTCCTGCCGATGCACACTCAGAAAACGGGCATTGACCCCTTCTTAAGACCATGGGTCAAAAACATTCACCACTCCCCCGATCCCTATTGCTCTGGGTCCGTATTTATTGCTCTGGGGAAATCGGGTCCCACATAAAAATTTGAATTAAACCTACGCATGCCTTTCTGGTTTTCGACATTCTTGGTGTTCATTGTTATTTTCTCTTACAAATCCCGATTCTCGATTTGCTCCTTTCTCGAGCTTTATCCCCTTCCAGCTACACAATGGTCCATGCGACCTGCTATCATGTGACCGACACCATACCTCTCGTCGGGGTTTCGGGGTTTACAAAGTCAATGTGCATACGCCCCTTTTACTCGCGATATGCCAATCCCTGACTTCCTCCATACTCCTGACACGCGTCCACCATACCTCTCGTCGGGGTTTCGGGGTTTACGATGTCAATGTGCATACGCCCCTTTTACTAGCAATATGCCAATCCCCGACTTCCTCCATACTCCTGACACGTGTCCCACCAAATGGATGGCTCAAATTCCACGTCGAGGTTTGCTCCCTGATCCTTTGTTCATGGGAATACCAATTTTCTGATTCCCGATATGTTGGTCCTCCGAAGGGCCTTTGACCTGCCACCTATCCTTCGGGGTGGCCCACATGCTATCTGCTTTATCGGGAAATTGCGTATCGCGATTTCGCGATGTCTGATGCACTTGTTCACGGGAGTTGCGAAACTCTAATTCCCGACTCTCCGATGAAGGAAATCAACAGTCCAGATCTCATTCTTGCTTTAACGGCTGCGATTAAATCGTGAAATCGCATATCGCGATTTCGGGGTTTTCGTTGTCAAGTGAATTGGACATTTCAAAGTCCTGATCCCCGATTCCGATGCGCCCCTTTCCACGCGCTAGCCCTGCTGGCTATAGGCCTTGCCCCATATGATCGTCAACCCATGACCTCAGTCAAACCTCTCATCGGGGTTTCAGAATTTGCAATGTCACCATGCACATGCCTACGGAATTCCCGATGGCTTATCTCCCTCACAGCTTCTGCAGATCTGACGGTTGTTGGTGACCCTCTTCAGCGATCATACGCGCCCATACAAAACTCAACCATATATGAAAAACTCTTCTTCTTCCTTTGCCTCATCCTTTTCCATCAATGACAATATTTCCAACATAAGTTAGATCTTTTATGGGTCTGGCGGGCTACTATAGGAGGTTTATAGCCGGATTCTCAAAGATAGCTCATTCTATCACTTCCTTGCAAAGGAAGGGGAAGAAGTTCCAGTGGACTGAAGAATGTGAGAATAGTTTCCAGTGATTGAAGCAGCTGCTAACCAGTGCTCCAATCCTGAAGATTGCAGATCCAAATAAGGATTACGTAGTTTGAACAGATGCATGTAAGGAGGGGCTGGGAGGAGTTCTCAGCCAAGAGAGATTTGTAGTTTGTTATGAATCCCGAAAGTTAAAGGAACATGAGAAGAATTATGCCACTAACGATTTAGAGCTGGCAACAATCGTCCACGCCTTGAGGAAATGGAGACATTACCTCATGGGCAAGAGGTTCGAGTTGAGAACAGACCATCACAGTCTGAAGTATTTATTTGATCAGTCGACCTTAAATGCCAGACAAATCAGATGGCTGGAGTTTCTATGCAAGTATGACTTTGATATCAAGCATATCAAAGGGAAAGAAAATAAGGTGGCTGATGCACTTAGCAGAAAAGTGCACGAATTACATGCTACAACCATTAGCATGTACCAGACTGAGATGAAAGACAGAATTTTGGAAGCTGCAAATACTGATTTGCAGTACAAAAGTCTTGTAGCAAATCTACAGCAGTGTGAAGAACCACAGCCCAAGGAAGGTTACACCTTGGGAGCTGATGGTTTACTTCTGTATAAAAACAAAGTGTATGTACCCAATGTCCAAGAATTGAAGCTGGCAATTCTAAAGGAGATGCATAACATGGCTTATGTTGGACATCCTGGATATCAGAAGACTGTGGCAGTAGTCAGAAGACATTATTTTTGGTTGGGTTTGAAGAAAGAAATTGCTGAATACATTGCCAGATGTATGGAGTGCCAGAAGGTTAAGGCGGAGCATAGGCACCCAGGAGGGTTGCTGCAGTCTTTACCTATTCCTTATTAGAAATGGGACGTGGTAACAATGGATTTTATCACCGGACTACCTAGAACAAGCAAGCAGCATGATTCAATCTTGGTGGTGGTGGACAAGCTTACTAACGCTGCCCATTTTATTCCACTGAAAACCACCCACCGGGCAGCAGATGTTGCTGATATCTTCTTAAAAGAAGTTGCACGCTTGCATGGAATTCCTAAGACAATTGTGTCTGATAGGGACCTGAAATTCACTTCAAATTTTTGGAAAGGACTGTTCAAAGGATTCGGAACGAATCTGAAATTTAGTGCAGCGTATCATCCCGAGTCCAATGGACAGATAGAGAGAGTAAACAGAGTAATATAAGACATGCTGAGAATGTATGTGATGGATAAACCATCAAGGTGGGAAGACTACCTGCATTTGGTAGAATTCGCCTACAATAATGGGTATCATGCATCATTGAAGATGAGCCTGTTCGAAGCGCTTTATGGAAGAAAGTGCAGCACTCCAGTGAGCTGGGATAATCCAGCAGACAGAGTAGTAGGTGGGCCTGAGCTACTCAAAGAGATGGAAGACCAGATGATAAGAATTAAACATAATTTAAAAGTTGCCCAGGACAGGCAGAAAAATTACGCTGATAGTAACATAACCCATAGAGAATTCAAAGTGGGTGACCATGTTTTCCTAAAAGTGAAAACTAACAGGAGTTCCCTGAAGCTGGGAAGTTGCGCCAAGTTGGCAGCAAGATTTTGTGGGCCATTTGAGATCCTAGAAAGGATTGGGCCAGTTGCATACATGCTTGCATTACCTACATCTATGACTATACATAATGTGTTTCATGTTTCACTGCTTAAGAAATATGTACCTGATGCTAATCATGTTATCGATTGGAATGTGATTCAGGTGGAACCAGATGGTGTCATGCAAGTGCATCCTGTGTGCATATTCGACAGGAAAAGCAAACAACTCCGGAATCGAGCTATAGACCTTATAAAGGTCCAGTGGACCTGGTACGGTCCTGAGGACGTGACATGGGAGCATGGAGAGGTTATGCAGGCAGAGTACCCGCATCTTTTTGAAAATTTTCAAGGGCTTGCAGAGACAGTGTAAGTTGCACTGAGGACAGTGCAAAAATAAGGGGAGGGGGATTGTAGTGTCCCCAAGGCCGAACCCCATTGTAAACCATGTTCTGGAAGAAATTGTAATTATGTTTATAGGATGGTGAGCCGGGTTCTTATAAGTTGGAGGCTTATGTGTTTGTTAGGCCTAGGAGCCTAATTGTTGAAGGCTAGGAGCCTGCTGTTGTATATGTAATTATGCAGTACAATTAATAAAATATAAACACCGCCAGGTGTAGACCAACCACGATGAATGAGTGAAGGGGGACTGAGCATCCACAGAGTGGGCAAGGAATTAGGGACTGTCAGAAGGTGAACGGGTCTGACTCCTGCCGAGAAACCCTCGTACATCCTCTGAACCGAAAGAAGCGTGTAGTTGTGTTTGTTTCGGGATAGCCGGTACATCCCCTGTCTGAACAGTTTGAACCTGCGTTGACCCCTGCATGGATTGTTTGTCACGCATTCCCAATAACTTGAGCATGAGTCTATCCTGGGTTGGCGGATGGGAAATGGGGAGGAACTGCCATTCTGTACGGGAGAGTCTGTGTAATTCCCTGCGAAAATTGCTTCTCACGTAATTCCGAAAATAAACACCGGGGGAGACTCTGTGACTCGGGGGTGGGTGTCTGATTCTGAGAAATCTCGTGCATGTAACCCCAGCCTATGAGAAGCCTTTGTTGAATTCAAGGAAGAGTCTTTTCTTGTTCGGGAAAGCTGAGCGAGCCTATGTGAGCATTCCTTGTTCCAAAGCCGTGACTGTGAAGCCATCCTGTGATTGCCGAACTAGTTTTTGGAAAGCATGTGTCTGTTTTCCTGTGGAATTGTTGAGACTACGCAGTACTAGACTGCGTGAGGCTGGTTGGCCTGTGAGCGACTCCCTCCAGGTGAGAGAGTGAGCAGGGGAAGGAGAGAACTCCTGGAAGGAACCCTGTAGCTGCCATAGAGCCCGGAGACTTCCAGTTCGGTCTGTTCCTGTAACCCAAGGTAAGGGAGATTGGCAGCCGAAGGACTTTCCAGGTGACAGAGAAGGTGCACTCTCCTGGAGTGGAATAGGCATGTGGGGAATGAGGGTCTGTGGGCAGTGAGCATGGGAGATTCCTGGGAGAGCATTCCGACCTTGTTGTTGTGTGTGATTGTTTTCCCTGTAACCTCAACCTGAGCCTAGATTTCTTGCCTTGGGGTGGAGCTTAGTCCCAGCTCGGGGGTGACTCACTACTGAGTTGATGAGCAGTGCGGTATAAGGTTGGGAGTTTCGTGGAAGGCCTGCATTTGGTTGGTGGATTCCACCATTATTACAAGATAAGTGTCTAACTATGTTTTATCACATTTTATCATGTCTCTACTGTAAATGTTATCATGTTTTCCACTGTGTATACGAATTAATATGGAATGCTATGGATTGTTTAGTTATAGCAGTAATGATATGTTTTACTTTGATTTAAATGTGTTTATTTGTTTAAATGCATGGGATATGGGATATCTATATGAGCTTTGTACACATGGTGTGTACACATGGGTATCAGAGCACGAGTCGGCAAGGATAGCCACTTGACGACCTCTACTGATATGAGGTTCTTTTGGTTACTGCTATCAACGATGAAGTGCAGCGGAGTACCTTTTACCCACATCTTTGAATGAAAGAGGTGCTCACCTTCCTCTGGCTTATCAGGTTCACCGGGCTGGATCTTAGTTGTAGCAACAGTGGCACTACGTTCCATGTCAATGATTTGTATCCCTTTTTCTGGTTCTAACTCATAGTCGGAACCTGCATCTAATTCATAGGTTTTTACCTCAGCCACCAATGACTGCTTTGAGTGGCAATCAACAATGTTATTCCACGGGCTCCTATGGATGTCGCACCCCTTCCCGGTATCTTTCTTCGTCTTCCCATTGTCCTTCTTTTCTTGTGGCTTGGAGTACTGGTTGTCCTGAGGTTGCCCATCTTTACTTTGTCCTTTGTTCTGTAGGTTGGGTCTGCCCTTGCCCTGCTTCTCCTATGAGGGGTTCCCAGACCCAAACTTCCATGTCTTTTGTTTCAACTTTTGCTCAATTTTGACGACATATTGATAGGCCTTGCCCAAGGATGATATGTCCAAAAAATCCATTTATGTATGGATGTATCTATGCAGACTGTTGTGGTACTTGAGCACCAAATGTCACTCAAAATTTCTAATACCCAACTTGGTGCGCAAGGTATGGAAGACATTAGTGAACTCTGGCACTATTTGGTTTCTTTTCTACCATAGTGTGGTCCATCTTGTATACAAGTCACCATAACTTCCAAAGGGTAGTATTTCTCCTTAATAGCATCCCTGAAGGAACCCAAAGTGGGTGCAATTGCAAATAATGTGGATCCCTCTATTTCTTTTTTCTCACAGAAAGTCTCCCATCAATATTTGACATGGGGACGACCTTGAGGAGCGCAAATGCAATTATTTCTCCATCGAAGATGTTGTGGACAGAAAAATACCCTTCTAGAAGGTTTAACCATTTATCTATGGCATCAGAATCTATTTGACCTTCAAATATAGGAATATCAAAATTGATTTGTACCTTGAAAGGGGTGGTGCCTCCGCCTGAGGTGGATGCATCACTTGTCGGCAGTAATTGAAGGATTTTTGCAAAGTTGTCCATCATCTCTTTCCTTTGTCGCTCAAGGGATTTCTTGAGAAACAATTTGAAAGGATCTTCTGTCCCATCATCTTTCTTTTTGCCTTCCATGGACGGTTTCTTGGGCGTACAAGAGCAATTATCCTCAAGGGAAACAAGCTCGAGACCCAACTCTCTATACCTTGACCACGTTGTGGACATGCATAAAAAAAACGACAAGGAGCAGACCGCTCTGATACCACTGATCTAGATTTATGAGTGGAACGAAATGAAACTACAGATTTATAATATTAACATAGTGAGACAGTGAATAATAACAAAGATACAATAAAACTTGGCTTCTATTAAATAAGAAATATGTTGAAAACTATACAATGCAGACTGAAAACAAGCTTTCTAGAATGGTGGCAGCTTATCTCTGAGAAGAGATGTGACGACTATGCTCATTCGCAAGAAGATGAGTATAATGAGGCTATGAAGGCCTTTTTACAATAAACATGAATGCCAAAACCCTAGACATCCAAAAACACTAAACTAAAGTGATTTCTTCATCATCCTATCTTAGCAATATTACATTTGATTATAAAGTTAACTAAATATTATTTTATAAAATTTTAATCTATGAATGAAAATATTATTATTAAATTTCTTTATCCACAACCAAAACAAATTATTTTTAAATGACATTTTCATTATCATCTTTAACATAAATTCATAGCTTAAAGATCATACACACTCTCTTTTCAAGACATACAATAAAAATAATAAACCAACCTCAAATATGATCATTTTAATTGTAATATCTTTACGATTTCAATTAACACCATTAATATGAAAACTCCTCTCAAGTACTTCACAATCCCATTCTCCAAATTAAAGATATACTAGTTTATATTTTATATTTATTCTAGAACTTGTTTAGAGACCATAGCAGCTACGTATGACCATAGCTATTTTTCTTTCACGTATGGCCACTGCAATAGTCTAAACTTTCTACGACCGGAACTTGTTGAATGGCTTTCACGTATGGCCGCAATAGTCTAAACGTTTTACGACTATTTTGAAAAGTTATTAATATAAAAAACAATTATCAATATGTCAATGTCAAAGTTAATGATTTTGTTAAATCAAAAACTTAAAAAAACATTGCATTAAATATGAAACACATAATTATCATTTTTTTAACATAGCATAAAATATAAAATATATGAAAACATAAATATGAAACACATAATTATCATTTTTTTTAAACATAGCATAAAATATAAAATATATGAAAATATAATTATGATTTTTTTTTAAATTTTATTAAACTTTTAAATTGGAAAATATGATAGATCTCTAAAATATAATATTTAAGTTGTTATTCATTACTTAACCAAACTACTGAAATATTTTCATCATGTTAACTTTTTATTTATTTTTTATAATTCTATAGATGTTATTTTTTTATTTATTTAATATTTTCATCTTTTATAAGTTTTTAGTTAATTTTCTATTTATTTTCTATTTTAATATTTTATAAGTTTTTAGATGTTAACTGTTTATTTATTTATATTTATTTATGTAATTTTAAAGAAAAAAATAAAGCTTTTATGAACTTGATAGTTTTTAGTTAATTTTTTTATTTATTTAATATTTTCATACTTTATAAGTTTTTAAATGTTAAGTGTCTATTTTATGTAATTTAAAAAAATAAAATAAAGTTTTTATGAAGTTTATATTGAACAAACTTGTATGCCGAAGGCGTGCAATGCACTTCAACCAATACATGAACAACACATTTGCAATACACTTCAACCCGCTATTACCCACCGCCTCCGCCCATTTCCACACAGGTCCGATAATCAAAGAGAAGGCACAGGTTCGTCTTAACCCGCCAGCTGTGTCTCCTTGAAATTTGTATTCCACTAACCGCCTCTCGAAATTTGTATTATTCCACCCACAACCTCTGTATTATTCCACCCACAACCTTTGTTGATCTCTAGAACTTCATGGGCTCTCCGCACAAGGATGCTCACAAGAGATGGAGTGCACTGCTCAACTCCTGGCATGAAAACTTTGGACTCTTGTCTGCATAAGGATGCCCAAGAGACATTTTTCGTGCAAGGCCTCCGCAGCAGCAACAATGGCAACAACGATGCGTTGTTAAATAATCTTGGACGAATTCCTTGTTTGGCCCCTGTTTTGGGTAGGAGGCAACTACTCAGAATTAGAGCATTGGCACAGGGATTCCCACCTTATGCACGCCTCTTCTTACCACAGGAAAACAATCGTGAGCAGACATTTGTTGTCGTTGAGGGCTGGCTGGAGGCATCCTG
This sequence comes from Picea engelmannii, assembly GCA_009831015.1. NCBI lineage: Eukaryota > Viridiplantae > Streptophyta > Pinopsida > Pinales > Pinaceae > Picea > Picea engelmannii. Next base: position 145,964 of record ML778893.1, read on the forward strand.
GAGAACGGCCTATCTAAGAGCTTTACTGAAGCACTGGTAAGGCCAGCCTTTTGAAACACCCACAATCTTCTATTGTCCAGTCGGTGGCCTCTTCTGAAAAACGTTGCAGTCGGTGGCCTCCTCTGGAAAACGTGTTTATCAATAATTAAGGAGGAAGAACCAGGGAGAAAGCCAAAGAAAGAATAATTAAGGAGGAAGAACCAGGGAGCAAGTCAGAGCGAGAGTCAATTGAGGACCAGGACTATCCTCCTCTTCCTGAGGGCACTACACTATATGTGGGTAATCTCCCCTTTGACATTGACAATGAAGGGCTCGCCAAACAGTTCTATATGTGAGTAATCTCCCCTTTGACATTGACAGTGAAGGGCTCGCCAAATAGTTCGAGCCTTCCAGAGGTCTAACGCCCTTCCAGAGGTCTGGCACCCTTCCCTGCAAATCCCTATGAAGGAGGAATGGAGTCTTCCTTGGATGCACTGGAGTTGGAGGTCGGGCAATTGTGTAGGTGGAGAACTCATTGGATGGAATGATCTCTATCTCTAAAATTATTTCATGATCATAATCCATAGCTATCTCTATTTCAGAGATCTCCAACCAAAGTTAGAATGATTTGAGAGGAACTATCTCTATCTCTAAAATTATTTCATGATCATAATCCATAGCTATCTTTGTTTCAGATATCTCCAACCAAAGTCAGACTCGATGACTTATGGACTCCTTTATCTCCCCTAAATATTTTCTTGGGAAGATGTGCTCAGGTTGGACGTGGAGGTGATAGACGGACGATCATGAATCAAGCTTTAAGCTCCAGATTTGATGTTTTGGAAAATTTTAAATAAAAATTATGTTGTATTAATATTTCAAAGCAAGTATTCAGGGCAAATCTGCCCTGGGTGGATATGGTGTCTACTTAAACAAATAAAAGGTTTCCTTCAATAAATTCTTAATAATATAGTGGAGTTGACTAATTAATCAATTAATAAATCTAAAGATAAAAAAACACAAAGATTATCATTTAGATATTCATCACTTAAATAGTACTATATTCTTATTAACTGATCTAATTATTTAGATATTATTGTATTCTTATTAACTGATTTAATTATTTAGTGCGATATAATTATTAACTGTACTATATTCATCAAATACATGCATTCCATTTTCATTAAATACATTACAATACTCCCCTTTTCATTAAATGCATTCCGATTATTCGGTTATTATGGAGAGACGCGTTGTGGACATAGGGACTTTAAATCCACCAGGTTGCTTTCGGTTGGTCCTTCTTGTGGATTCAATGTCGGTCAGGTCGGTCTGGTTCCTTCACGCTTAGTCGTTGATCTAGTTGCTATCAACGATCACATCTCCTCTTCCTTCTGTAATTCTATTTCCGTTCGACACCTTCTCACACACTTCTGCTGTGATTTTCCATTCTTCAGCGTAGCTTTTCAACTATCTATCATCATCCTTGCATCATCAACTATCTGGTCATCATAAAACCTCACGAAGTTAATGGGAACTTCGTCACTATCTGATTCTCATCCAATCGAGATCGATTTGTTTGCCCACTTTCACAGAGACACGTTTTTCTCAGCCATACACAATCTAGATTCTAAGTAGAGCTTTATTGTTGTCCCACACAATCATCTTGGCTTCATCCATCATTCATTATTATAGGGTTATAAACACACTGCTAGCAAAAGATTGGTTTATGCCTCAATGTTGCATAAGTGGTGCTACCTACAGGCACTACCTAATATTTCACAGAGAACTAAATCTGCATTTCATTATTCATTTCGTCAAATGAATACAAATGTTATGTGATTTTTATTTATTTTGGGGAAAATTGAAATTATATTGAGTTATTCCCAATATCCAAGTTCAAGCATCAAAGAACCCATGGATTCATGCTACTAAATTGCATGCAGAAACACAGTCGGTCGCTACCTACAGGCGTTGCATAATATTCTAACAGAGAATGAATTGTGTAGAGTTATTTTACCAGTTTTGAGTCATTAAATTAAAACTTTGATTGTGAACAATTGAGAAGCTATTTTTGAAAACTGGAGGAGGTTTTTATTCATAACATTCCAAATAACAAAACCCTCTCTCAGTTTTTCAAAATGTGTTTATGATTTGTAGTTAATTTGGATAGGGCATGTGTTTTTCGGTAGGTAACAATAGGAGAAATAATATTTGTGGCAAATCCTCTTACAACAAAGACGTTGTAACAGAGAACAAAACAAGACCAAATTCCAGTTGTGGTTGGGTAGAAGTTATTGAGGAAGCTCCACAATTGAAATTGTGGGTAGAGTTCTCTAGAAGAAGAAGAGCAGATGAAGCTCTTAGGAGATTGTGAGTAGATTAACATAATTCTAAAGACAAAGCTTGATACACATGTTTGTGTTGGAAGCAGACCAAAGCGGAAAGAAAGGCGATTTTGGGAAAGAAGGCATGCATGAGGAAAGTGACAGTTGGAAGGAAGAACAACACGTGTGCATGCATGAAAGACCTAACGATGTTAGGGTTAGGGTTTTGGTAATGTATTGTAACGGCTAAAGAGCCAGAAAAGTATAAATACAGATACTTAGGTATCGTAGGGGGTTGGGTTTGTGATTGTTAGAGATACTAGTCATTATTATAGAGAGACGTGTTGCAGCGAGCCGATATGTAATATTTTTTTGTATGACCTAATTTGGTAATATGTTGAGATAGAGAGGACAGAGGAGGGTAGATATTTATGGTTAGATCGAAGGTTGAGGAGCCTGGTGTGATCTAGTCCACCTCATATAGATCTTACCCATTGGGAAGAATTGTAAGTGCACGGTGTTGTTTGCACATAACAACTATAATAAAAGAGCTAAGAGCCAAATCTTTGTGGATGTAGCCCAAGAGGGGGTGAACCACGATAACACCCATGTCATGAGATTGAATGCATGTGTGTCTTTATTTCTTTCAAGTGAATATTGATATACTAAATGAATGAGTTGTTCTATTTCCTGCATAATTTTTATAACAATGTTTTTCATCAAGAAATTATAATAGACGCTTAGCACACAATCCTCATATCTCACACTCAATCCTAGGCTACAAACACATGAGTCTTGCATCCACCCATTAAAGTTATCTCGGGTGAGACTGCACAGTGCATTCTATGTGTTGTGTTGCCTTGTGGTTTACCAGGAGGGCCGATAGTTTTAGAGGCTTTGTTGGAAACCCAAACATACATCAACCTTGGGTCACTCAAGACAAACTCAGACAGTACATAGGAGAGAGTAAAACCAACAAATGGTTTTTTTGTCGTTGGTAGGAACAAAAGAGGATTGATTATATGCAAAGAGGCAGAGCAAAAGAATATGAAAGTAGGAAAGAAAGTAATGAGCCACTAAGGGGATGTTGAGACTGTGGAATCCCACAAAAGTAGAGATCAAAAGCTGGTTCAAAAATAAAGAGCTGGAGTTTTCACAGAAAGACAATAGAAACCCTAGAATAACACCCCGCAAATATCTTGAGAAATATGTGTTTACTGATTTGCATGAAGTATTTTCCTGTGATTTTCCACACTTATTGCAGGAGTGGATACTAGGGTTGAAGGATAACCATGCGATGAACCAAATTTGACAACTGGATTGGACCCCGGTCCAGATTAAGCAGTTACAACAGGTGAACAACAAATTCACCCCCGCAGTATATTTTTGTCTTGACAATATTGTGGCAGGTTTTATAACAGAGTTCATAGTCGACACAATAAAGTTGTATAGCACAGCGGAGCAAGAGTTTCTACGTGGACTTTGAGGAAGGTACATTCGATCATTGTATACTTCTATCAAGATACTACTATATAATAAAGGTGTAATAACAATGGATTCAGACAACTAAACTTCCCTACGTGCATGGGGAAAGGGGGGAAGCACTGACAGAGAAAGGAGACATAGAAGGAGGAAAGGATAAGGGAAAGAAGGAGGAACCCTTGGACCCAATCATGATGGATGATGACCAGGTCAAGAGGATCATGGCGACAACTAGAAAGACGTGTAGCGGAGCACCGTACCAATACAAGGTGAATACCAAGAAGAAAGCCATAGCCGCAAGGGAAGGCTTGGCAAGTGATGAGGAAGAGGTAGAGGATCGCCGGGTTGTGGAGCAAATTGAGGAAATCCTACGTGCAACATATGAGAGGAAAATGAGAGGTCAAAGAATGAGAAGAGAAGGTAGAAATCATATCCATATTAATGTCAGTGTGGAACCCATAAACCCATGTGCGACTAATACACCAAAGAGAACACCACCATTTAGAAAACCAAAGTTCAAAAGAAGTCAGACAGCACGAAGTACATCTACACAAGGAACAACAACTAGAGGAGCCAGTTCAGACAAAACTAGTCAAGTATCTACACCATGCATAGGTAGTAGCTCAACATTCAGAATGGTAGGACATGATCCTACCATCAATTTACCAGAATTTAAAGGGGAAGCATCAGAGGACCCAGAAAAACATTTGTTCATCTATGAGAAGATTTGGGAAGCAAAACAGATCACATACAAAGATTCTAAACTGACACAGTTAGCGATTACATTAAGGGATCATGCATTGGATTGGTATGTGAGTTTAGCTGCAAACAATCCAACAAGGACAACCAAAACAATTGCAGGCATCAAGAAACTGCTAATAAACGAGTTCCAGAAGCCGAGTTCATAGGATTAGTACATGAACGAGATGATCGAGATAAGACAGAAACCAGGAGAATCTATATGGGATATTGATCAAAGATTCAAACGACTGAAGGGAATGCTGAAGCATCTCATGATAGACATGCAACATAGGCATTTGTTTGTCAACTCATTACTCCCACACTTGAAATATCCACTGCGACAACAGAAGTTCCAGACGCAGGTAGAGGCTTTGCAGGAAGCCCTGGAACTGGAAGAAAACCAGTACCACCAAACAGATCCAGCTATCAAAGAAATGAAGGAGGACTTGAAGAACTTAATGTTTCAACTAAACCAGAATAAGAGTAAAGACAAACAAGAATCCATCTGGTGTACCACATGCAGGACAAAAGGGCACCACAAGAACGAATGTCCAACATTCGCGCAATATATGGCAACAAAAATGCCAAATCTGTTACAAACAGGAGGATTATGTTGCGAAATATGCAAGAAACTGGGTCATGATCCATATCACTGCACGATGATGCAGAAATACTAGACAGTCCCACAGAGTTCATATTGCACCTTTTGCAAGTCAGTGGGCCACTACGAAAAACATTGTAGAACCATGGAGTTGATGAGAGAGCAGACATCAGATACATATATAGTGCAAGCATAAATGATGACTGGGAAAGCCACACTACAATTTAATCAAGTTCTAGCTCCATACAACACCACGCAGAAGCAGTACAATACTGCGCAACAACCATATAATACCGTGCAACCACAGTATAACACAACACAAACGCAGTACAATACCGTGCAGTATAATCAAGCGCCTCAGTACAACGCACCAAGAGGAGATCGAGCAGGATACAAAGGAGGAAAAGTGAGAGGAGGTTTTGGACGAGGTAGAGGACCAATGGTATGTCACAATTGCCAACAAACAGGACATTATGCAAGGGAATTTCCACTTCCACCAGCAATGTGTATGTATTGTCACGCATCGGACCATGGCATAGAAGAATGCTCGACACTATTAGTAAATATTCAAGAAAAGAGGAACTGGAACAACCAGAATGTTTAGTGGATTTCAGCCGAAGCAAGGGAGGAAGGATGGAACATCAACATAGTGACCCGCGGAGGAGCCAAAACAGGGAACGACGCATCTCGACAAGAACCAGCAAAACACTAATGGGTGAAGAAGAACACTGAAACAAGGAAGAGGTTCAACGCACAGAAGAAGAAGGAAATATTTAAACAAGCCAGACAAGAATTTTAGAAGGAAGACATGGCATCGACTTCAAATGTGAAGCAAAGAAAGAAAGTACCAGAGTACGAGATGCCTCCGTTATTGGATCATACCAACCAGATGCAATCCATAGGACAAGTAAGTACAATCAAAGGCTTTTTTCAATCATGTGTAAAAGTATTAAATGATCCATCATCTGTGAAAATATTGCAAAACATACTAGAAAAATGTAGCATAGAGACAGAAGGAAAAACATAACCAAAAACCGTCAATCACCTACATACAAGGAGAAGAACCAGTAGGGAGTTCAGACTGAATTCCAACATCAAAGATTTTAACATGGGAGATATCATACTAGATTTAGGATCTGAAATTAATGTATTACCAAAGAAGATATGGCAATGCATGGGAGAGCCCACACTAGGATATTCACCTGTTCAACTGAAATTAGAAAACCAACATAGAGTCCTAACAATCGATAGACTGAAAGGAGTGATAGTAGACCTGGATGGAGTGTGCACTAAATTAGATTTTGAAGTCATCGGAATAGTGGACGACACAACACCATATCCAACATTGCTTGGTCTGGATTGGGCGTTTGACAACCAAGCCATAATCAATTTGAAGACAAGAAAGATGGCATTTGAGTCAGGGGAGTACAGGGTCATCACGCCATTAGACCCATTAGAAGGGGATAGGTTTGTAGAACCTACTTACTTAGACTTAGAGGAAATCAACCAGTTTTACTGAACAACTGCACATGATGAGGATTACATAAACCCAACTGCAGATGGGATACTCAGTTGGTGAAGAATCACTTCATGTGCCACAAACTCAAATACCAGTTTAGAGAACTAGCAACAAAGGCTATGCAAAGTATCCATGAGAAGATGTACATGAATAGACCATGCAGTAAGATGGGTAGGCATAGAAATAAGGGAACCACCCAGTTTCCATGGAATAAACGACCTAGAAACATTCTTGGCACAGTACGAAGATGAATTTTTAGAGAACAAAGACTGTTATCACTCGATATAGAACTCAAGGAGACACCTGCAAGATGGTGGGGTGCACACAAAGAGACAATCACAGATTGGTGCCAGTGTAAGCGGTTTTTGTGCATAAGGTTCGACGTAGAACAAAGAAACAAAAAGCAACAGAGATACGATGGATAGGGGGCACTAGCGGAACACTTGGAGAAGTGCAGAACACTGTGGAAAATGACCCTACTAGAGGAATGGCCTCATCATTTCATACACACTTTAGATGGCATACCAACGAACTGGTATACAAACTAGGAACTACGACCTAGATGACATTAAAACAAAATTTTACAGTCACCTTCTCATGCGATCATGAGAACTCCAAAATAGATACAACTCTTAAAGAGATAAGAGGACTGATATTCATCAAAGGACCAGAAGTTGAACTCACAATAGAAGAACAACAATAGAACAAATAAATAGTCAAGGAACTGTTGTCACGTTACCATGTACAAGAGGAAGCACCAGATGAAGACAATCTGCACGATATTCAGATCAAAGAAGCATAAGGCGAAAGAGAAGTGGAGAGACCACCTATAGAATCAGAAGTTATTGTCGCATCGATCAAGGTAAATAATGTCAATATTGAGATGATTGAGCACCCCAAAATGGCTAGCATTGGAGATTACTAGGATTAGCAAACAATGGAAAACATAACATAGTTATTGTGCGAATACAACGACCTGTTTCCCAAAACATTTACAGAGATGAAGGGTATAGTAGGAGAATTAGGAGAGATGAAGATACCACTCAGACCTGAAGCAAGACTGATCAGACAACGACCATATAGGTTGAATCCAATATATAAGCAGAAGTTCAAAGCTGAGATTGACAGGATGCTTGAAGACAGAATCATAGAATCAGTCAAAGAATCAGGATGGATAAGCCCGATGGTAGTTCAGGACAAGAAACAAGGAGGGATAAGGATATGCGTCGACTTGAGGAAGTTGAACGATGCATGCCTACATGACCCGTTCCCTACACCTTTCACGGATGAGGTGTTAGAGAACGTGGGTGGACATGAAGTTTACTCATTCACTGATGGATTCTCAGGCTACCATAAGATCAAGATAACACAAGAATAAAAATACAAGACCACATTCGCCACAGAATGGGGATCCTACCAATGCACAGTCATGTCGTTTGTACTGAAGAATGCACCAACAATATTTTCCAGAGTAGTCATCGACACATTTAAGGAATTAATCCACCAGTTTCTTGAGGTATACCTGGACGATTGGACAGTCTATAGTCGGTTGAAATACCATGTATACCTATTATGAATGATGTTAGAAAGATGTAGGAAGTGAAAAATATCATTGAACATAAAGAAATGCATATTTGGAACACCGTTTGGGATACTATTGGGCCACATATTATGCAAACAAGGTTTACTAGTAGATCCTGCAAATATTGCAGTAATTCTTAACTTGCCACCAACAAAAATAGTCTGTAAGCTAAGAAAAAAATTGGGACACACAGGATACTATAGAAAGGTCATCAAAGGATACTCGCAGATTACCATGCCAATGGAAAAATTGTTAAGAAAAGATACAAAGTTTCAGTGGAGTGACAAGTGTCAACACGGTTTGGATAACCTGAAGGAAAAAATGGTCACTACACCAATATTAGTATTTCCAGACTAGAAGAAGACATTCCACATGCATGTAGATGCATCAACCATAAAACTTGGATCTATATTGGCATAGCCAGGAGCGAGAGATTTGGATCACCTTATAGAATTTGCGACCATAAAGTTATCAGAATCAAAACAAAACTATAACACTACAGAGAGGGAAGGCCTAGCTATGGTATACGCATTGTAGAAATTCAGACACTACTTATTGGGGAAACACTTTAATATGTTCACAGATTACTCAACCCTAAAATACTTAGTCAACAAGCCAGCGTTGGAGGGGAGAATTTGTCAATGGTTACTATTATTTCAAGAATTCAACTTTGAAGTAATAGTCAAGCCAGGAAAATTGAATGCAGGACCTAACCACCTATCAAGGGTAACAAATGGAGAAGAACCTACGAACTTAGAGGACAACTTTTCGGATGCATAGCTATTTTCAATTCACAATGCTGATGATTACTTTGCATATATCATTCAGTACTTGAGCACAACTACTGTGCCACAAGAATATAACACCACATAGAAGAAAAACCTGGTAGTCTGAGTTGTAGACTATCAACTGATTGCAAGACACTTATACAAAATGGGTGCAGATATCATCCTACGAAGATACGTGTTAGAACATGAAAGACCGAGGGTTTTAGCAGAATCTCATGAGGGAATAGCAGGAGGGAATTGCACAGAAAAATATACCGTGCATAAGGTATTACGCGCAGGACTATGGTGGCCAACCATTCACCGAGACTCGAAGGAATACTATTGTTGGTTACCTATTGGTTGGTCTTCTCTACTCGCTTACTCTTCTTTCTTGACCATTTGAGTTATTGACCCACGATTCATGTCATTTGGGTTTCCAACAAATCCTCTAAAACTATCGGCCCCCTTGAAAAACCAGTAGGCAACATAGTACACAGAATGTACTGCGCAGTCTCACCCGAGATAGCTTTAAATGGGTGGCTAAAAGACTCGGGTGTTTACAGCCTAGGATTTAGTTTGACATAGGGTTTTACTAATCAGAGCCATTCACTATAAACTATGACTGCAATTGGATATTTCTCCATGGATGTGCATTTACATTTCATAGTTTATTTCCCAAACAGTATAGACACATTTCATAACAGTGTATTAACTCATTCATTAAGCATAACGATTAACTACTTAAAGAAAGCAATGATATACATGCATTCATCACATTACACATATATTACCATGGTTCACCCTCTCCTGGGCTACGTCCACAAATATTTGTCTCTTGGCTCTCTTATAATAGTAGTTCTGCATCTCCAGCACTGCGTGCTTACAATTCTCCTCAGATATGGGTAAGATCTATATGAGGCGAACTAGTTCGCACTAGGCTCTTTAGCCTGCAGTCTAATCCTTGGATCTAACTTTTCTCCTCTGTTCCTAGCTCAACAGCTTACAAAATTGGTTCATAATAGTATTGCATCATGCATCAATTCATACGTCGCCGTGATGGAACAATGAAAAAGCCTAACTAATACAAAAGGTGATTCGGTACTGCAGTCGAACTTCTACAAAAACCCGAACCTTATACACAAAAACTAACAACAACCCTTATATGACACCTGTGTATCTATATTTATATCTATCGGCCTCTTCAACCATTTAAAGTGTATTACCAAAACCCTAACCCTACCGACATTAGGTCTTCCTCCCATGCATGTGTTGTTCTTCCTCCAGCTGTTGCTTTCCTTGTGCACACTTCCTTGCATGTGTGTGTCTTGTTCTTTCTCCAATTTTTACTTCAGTTTTTACACACTTTCTTTCCCATGATCGCCCTTCTTTCCACTTCGGCCTGGTGCCAATAGGCCCCCAACACTGACATTTGACTCGTCTCGAGTCACCTAATCTTTCTGTGCTTCCTCGATCTCCTTGGTGATCATCTGGAACTTTTCCTTCAACTCCACTGCTTTTGTCAGTGCCTGCGCGGTCTTCTCCTTGATGGTATCCACTACATGAACTACCACTTCGTCGCTCAACATTCCTGCACATTCTAGTTGGGTCTATGCTATCTTTGTTCTAGCTCCTTCTGCCTAGGCGAGTAATTATGCTACCTATTCCTACAATGGCTCTATTTGAGCCTTCCGCTCCTATTTCTACATTTGCGCAGTGATAAGTTATGCCTTCATTTTTTTCATCTCTTTCATCCCTTTGACTCGTTCTAGGATTGGTATAGTCTTGTTCCTCTGTTTGAGTTCTTGGATCGTTGCATTGATCCTTTCCTCTTCCTTGTCCCAACGTTGGACCTGTGGATCCTCCTCCAACCTTGTCCAAAGTTGCACTTCTTTATCGAACAGTTCAGCTATTGTGCTAACCTAGTGCTCTATCTCCTGTAGTTGCGTTGTTGCTTCCTGATTCCTTTTCTCCTTCACCGCTGGTGGAGTTTTTGGTGTGAGATGTTCTCAGAGCTTCTCGATCTCCTTCTGATACTGATCAATTGCCTGCACAATCTGGTCAATATTTTCTATTGCTGGAAGTTCCTTTCCTTGCACAGTGCTTGGAAGTTTCCCAAAAATTTCTCCCACTCTTCATTCCATTTCGTTCCTATGTTCTTTCTCCTCCTCAGTTTCAGATTTGGCCTGCTCATAACTTTTTCCAGCGCTTCTCATTTCTTTGTTTCTTTTTGTAGCTCGACTAAGTTTTTATGTGCCCGAGACTATATCTTGTGGTCGACGCTAACCTATAATTTGTGTAGTTCCCTTGATGGCATCCATGTCAAGACCAATTGGATGTTTTCCAAGTCCTTCAATGGTGTCTGCCCCATGATTTTTTCCATATGCAACATTCTAGGTTTGATGTAGATCATGGCATTCACGTGTGGAATTGAGAGGACTGGGTCTCATTCTTCTACCTCCACTCTTTCTTTTCTCTGTAGCATCAATGCCTCTATGACTCTGTTGCTTCTTTTTGTCTAGACTTCCCCGAGTTTCTTGAGGAACTATCCCATTTCTGCCATCTCTTTTTGCAGTTTATCCCTGTGATGTGTTGCATGATCGAAATCTTCTACTAGGCAATCCTGGACCATTTTGGAAATCATTTCCCCATCATCCTCCGTGATCGTATAGTCCGGTGATGCTTTCTATGCCTTCAATTTCTTGCGCATGCCTCCTGCCTGTGTGGATCATGTCTTAGTATCCCCTGGTTCTTGTGTAATGGGATTTGGGGCGGTCCCCTGCACTCCCTTAGACCGTTTCTGTTGTTCGTTGGTTAGCTATGTCATTTATTTCTTCCCCTTTTGGGTCCCTATCTTCTTTGACCCTTCGTCTGCTTGAGTCATCTTGTTTTGGCCCATCCTCAGTTTCTTGGGCACTGGGATTTTCGGAGGCTGTGTTTTTTCCTGTGCTGCCTCTCCTTCTGTGGTTCTTCCCGGTACTTCCTGGGGGATGGCTGGGATCCTCCATGCATCAGGCCATTCACTGATGACCATGTCGATATCACCCTCTGTGATATAGTAGTGCATCTGTAGCCACTTTCTATCTAGATATTGCCTTGGTTGTATCCACATGGTTTGTCGTGAGGCCCGAAAATTGGCGATGTTTGCATATTGGTGTAGTGACCATTTTTTCCTTCAGTTTGTAAGGAAAAAATGGTCACTACATACCCTGGTTCTTACCATCCCATGAAGGCTATCAGGGTGATCAACCATGACTAATGGAATTATGTTCCTATATCTTGTGCATCCTTGCAGTCCACTTGAAACAAGTTCAATAGATATGGTGCCCAACTCATAGAGGTGCCTTCTGCGCACTGAGCTGCAATTGCGATAACTCCTACCAGTACTTCGTCTTTGCATCATTTTCTTAGCAATTTGCAGTATAAGATATTTGTGCCCAATTGTGTATCTACGTTATTGATCCATTTTATTATGATGCCTCTTGTTCCCCTGGTGGTGCCATATTTCTTCTTCATTTTCTCTGCCAATGCTTTCTCCTTGGATTTATCGTCCAGAATTAGCATGGGATCCATACCCAAGATGGGTGGTCCTGTTATCTACACGATAAGCTCAATGGTTATGGGGATGGGTTTTTCCAACCAGATATCCCCTTTGTGTGTGACTGCTAACAACTTCTTGATGTCTGTCGCGTACTGGCCTCTACTAAAATGTGATAGCTTTAGCAAACCTAAGATTCATGTTCTGTCCAGTCCAACTGCCCACTATTGTGGCTGACTAAATGTTTCTCCAAATTGGTTTATGGTTATGGTCTGCATAAAGACCCTCTGCACAAGTTTCGGGTACTTGGTTTTGTCTGATACGTCATGGTAAGAATACTTGAGCTTCCTGATGTGACCCATTAGCTCTAGTTCTACCTATACTCCATCTAGTATGTGATGTAGAACAATTACTGTTGCAGGTTTCCTGTGAGGTGAGCTCGGTATCTGTATTTGGTCTTCCTGTTGTGGTGGTTGGCTCGAAGTTCCAGCAGCTTTCATTTTCTCCCCCATAAGCCATTCTGGCCAAGCCGAGGCAGTTCCAATGGTCTCCTCTGTTGGTTGAACTAAGTTGGGTGCTTGTGATTCATCTGGTTGCAATGTTGCTTCCAGATTTTATGTCGTTATGTTACCTTCCACGACTGCTTCAGTGCTTTCTGGGTGCACTTCCTTTTGGGTTTTTTCTTCCTCGTTCTGAGGCTCCTGCGTTACTGCTAGTGTATCCTCTTTCATGGCCTCTACTTGTGGTTGTTGAATATCTTCCAGTACTGGTGTAGGGTTCGGTGGTAATGTCTTTGGGGATGGGATTTCATCAATATCGATGATCTCCAACTGTTGTTGTTCAGTTTCTTCCAACTGTCCTCGTGACCTAGTTTGAACCCTGGTCAGTCTGGTTGTCTAGCCTGGTTTTGCTGGATTCGGTGGTGCCATAGTGGTGACTGTAGAATGGTTTATGAGTTCGAATGGTTTCAGTGAGCTATGTGGTCTCTCTCTGTCCATTCTAGTTGTTATTTCTCTCTCTCTATTCTCCTTTTGCAAATAGACCAGTTTCTCTTGTTCTCGCGTGTTGTATGGGCTTGTCATGAAGCTTGTCAAGGACACTTCCTCCATTATGTGATTAATGCACCATAACTGTGGGTTCAATGCATCTGCGGCCATTTCATACTTTCCATTACGCCTACTTTGCTGTCTCCAGTTGGCATGTTTAATGTGATGTCCCATCAGTCCTTGCCATGCTTTAATTCTGCTTTGTGTTGTCCTGTCAGCCTGCTTTTGCCGAATTTCCTTTCCCCGCTTGTTTCCCTTTTGATATGACCCTTGTTCTTTATTTTTCTGAATTCATGTTTCAAATGGTATGTGGCCTTTCTACCTCTGGCATGCTATGCACTTTTTAGTCTTGTTTCCTCTTTGTTCTCGTTTTTATTTTTGATTTGATTTTTTTTTTCTTATTTACTGCGTGGTGGGTGGTAGACTGTCCTTGTACATCTTTAGTCATCTCCCACTAATCATTCCTCTGAGGTCTGTGCCTGCTAAATATCTTAAATGTACATCTCCTCCATTTGTTACAAATTTTACCTCGTATGGTCGTAGCCAATGCATTCTAAGCTTCCTCGGGTGCTGAAACGATTTGTTGTCATAAAGAAATACTAGATCTCCTTCCTTGAATGTTTTCTTCTTGATTTGTCAATCGTGCCAAGCTTTGTCTCTTGCTTTCTGTACTTTTTGATGGAATCCTGCCAATATTCATTCTTCCTCCATTGACAGTAACTGATTTAGTCTTTTCTGTACTGTGCCTTGTTCTGTCATTTGTGTGATAGCTGCTACGCATAAGCTGGGTATTAAAAATTCTAATGGCACTACCTCTTCTTGGCCATAGACAGTAGCTCCTTGACTATTTGTTTGTTTTGCTGTTGTTCTTCTGTGATAGGTTCTATTTCTGGTTCTTTAATGAATATGAATCCTCTGATCCGTTTCAGGGCTACATCTATGTTGGGGTTCTCATACTTTAATGAGAAAGTGACTATAAAGTTCTTTTGCAATGTCTTCCATGTCGTGGTTCCTTTGCGTAATTCCTAGTCTGTATACCAATTCGCTGGTATTGCCTCTAAAGTATGTATGAAGTGATGAGGCCATTCCTCTGGTGGTGTCATTTTCCACAATGTTTTACACTCCTCCAAGTGTTTCGCTGGTGTCCCTATTCCTTCATATTTATGCTTCTTGTTATATGCTTGTTCTACACCGAACCATATGTGCAGTAAGCGCTTACAATGATACCAGTTTGTGATTGTCTCCTTGTGTGCACCCCACCATATTATTGGTGCGGCCTTTAGTGCTAAGTCCAGTTCTAGCAATCTCTGGTTCTCTAATATTTCATCCTCATATTGTGTCAAGAATGTTTCCAAATCAGTTAGTCCATGGAAACTGGGTGGTTCTCTGATTTCTATGCCTACCCTCCTTACTGTGCGGTCTATTCTTGCACATCTTCTTGTGGATACTTCGTGTAGTCTCTCCTGTCAGTTTTCTAACCTGGTGTCTGAATCTGTTGTGCATGAAGTAATGCTCCACCAACTGAGTACCTCGTCTGCAGTTGGGTTTATGTAATCGTCATCGTGCGCAGTTTTTCTGTACAACTGGTTGATCTCCTCTAGGTCGAGGCAAGTGGGTTCTACAAACCTCTCCCCTTCTAATGCATCTAGTGGTGCTATGACCCTGTAGTCTCCAGACTCAAATGTCATCTTCCTATTTTTCAAATTGATTATGGCCTAGTTTTCAAATGCCCAATTTAGACCAAGTAATGTCGAGTAAGGTATTGTGCCATCTACTATTTCGATGACTTTGAAGTCTGCTTTAGTGCACACTCCATCCAGATATACTGTCACTCCTTTCAGTCGACCTATCGGTGGGAATCTATGTTGATTTTATAATTTTAATTGAACGGTTTAGTATCCCAATGTAGGTTCTCCCATGCATTGCCATGTTGTCTTGGGGAGAACGTTCACATCGGATCCTAGGTCTACTATAATGTCTCCCATATTGAAATCCCCAATGTTAGCATTTAGTCTAAATTCCCTACTTTTTCTTATTCTTGTGTGTAGGTGATTGACGGTTTTTGGTTCTTGCTTCTCTTCTGTCTCGCTGCTACATTTCTCTAGTACGTTTTGCAATATTTTCACAGATGAAGGATCAATTAACACTTTTACGCATGATTGCAAAAAACCTTTGATTGTACTTACTTTTCCCTTGGGTTGCATTCCGTTGGTATGGTCCAGTGATTGTGTCATCTCATATTCTGGGACTTCCTTGCTTTGTTGTGCAGTCGACGCTATGTCCTCCTTCTGAATTTCATGTTGGGCTTCATTAAAGATCTCCTTTTCCTTTTGCGCATTGAACTACTTCTTGGGGTTAGTGTTCTTCTTTATCCATTGGTTCTGCATTGGTTCTTGTCGAACTGCATCATTTCTAGTTTTCATTCCTCCACGAGTGACTATATTGATGTTTCATCCATCATCCCTTGCTTCCGCTGAAATCCATTGAACATTCTAATTGTTATGGTTCCTCTTTTCATGAATTTTTACTAGTAGTGTCGGACATTCCACGGAATTTCCTGGTTACTAACAATTGTGACATGTGATTGGTCCTCTACCATGTCTGAAACCTCCTCTGGCTTGTCCTCCTCCTCTGTAGCATGTACGATCACCTCTTGGTGCGTTATATTGTGGTGTCTGATTATACTGTGCGGTATTATACTGAGGTTGTGGCGGGTTGTACTACGGTTTCACATTATTGTAGGGTTGTTGTGCAGTATTATATTGCTATTGTGCAGTGTTGTATGGGGTTGGGACTTGATTGAACTGTGGAACTGCTTTCCCAGTCATCATTCTGGCCTGTAACTTGTATGCATTTGATGTTATTTCCTGCATCAACTCCATAGTTTTGCAATCTTTTTCATCGTGGCCTACTGACTTACAAAATATGCAATATGAATTCTTTGGAACTGTCTAGTATTTCTACATCATCGTGCAGTGATAAGGGTTGTGACTCAGTTTTTTTCATATTTCGCACCATAATCCTCCCTATGGTAGAGGATATGGCATACCTATCACCATATACTGCGCGAATGTTGGGAATTTGTTCTTGTGGTGTCCTTCCATCCTGCAGGTGGTGCACCAAAGGGCTTCTCGTTTGTCCTTGTTCTTATTCTGGTTCAGCTGAAATGTTAAATTCTTAAAATCCTCCTTCAACTTTTCAATAGTTGGGATCGTCTGTTGTTACTGGTTCTCTTCCAGTTGCAAGGCTGCTTGTAGAGCCTCTGCCTGCGTCTAAAACTTTTGTTGTCATAGAGGATATTTTAAGTGTGGGAGTAGTGATTTGACAAATAGGTGTTGATGTTGCATATCAATCATAAGGTATTTTAACTTTCCCTTCAGTTGCTTGAATCTCTCATCAATCTCCCATACAGACTCTCCTAGTTTCTATCATATTTCAATTATCTCATTCATGTACTGATACTCTAAGCTCGGCTTCTGGAACTCATCTATCAATAATTTCTTAATGTCAGCCAGTGTCTGTGTCATCCCAGGGGCACTATTCATGTCTAGACTCATGTACCAGTCTAGTGCATGGTCTCTTAGCGCAATCACTAGCTGCGTGATTTTGGTATCTTCATCGGTGATCTGCTTTTCTTCCCAGATCTTTGCACAAATGAACAAGTGCTTCTTTGGGTCTTCTATTTCTTCTCCTCAAAATTCTGGTAACCTGATGGTGGGATCATGTCCTTCCATTCTGAATACTGAAATACTACCTCCTCCTTGCGGTGTACATACTTGACTAATGTTGCCTGAACTGGCTCCTCCAGTTGTTTCTCCTTGTGTAGATGTGCTTCCTGCCATCGGACTTCCTCCAAACTTCGGTTGTCTAAACGGTGGTGTTCTCCTTGGTGTATTAGTCGCACATGGGTTTATGGGTTCCACACTAACATTAATATGGATAGGATGGTTGCCTTCTCCTCCCATTCTTAGGCCTCTTGTTTTCCTCTCATAATTTGTGTGCAGGATTTCCTTAATATTTTCCACAGCTCGAATATCCTCTACCTCTTCCTCATCTCTCTCCAAGCCTTGCCTCATGGCTACGAATCTCTTCTTGGTATTTACCTTATATTGGTAGGGTACTCCACTACGCATCATTCCTGATCACACCAAGATCCACTTGATCTGGTCGTCATCCATCAGGATTAGGTCCAAGGGTTCCTCTTCCTTCTTGCCTTTATCCTTACCTCCTTCCATTTATCCTCTCTCTATCAGTGCTTCCCCCCTTCCCCCATGCACGCAAGGAAGTCTAGTTGTCTGATAACATTGTCATTACACCTTTGTTATATAACAATATCTTAATAGAAGTATACAGTGATTGAATGTACCTTCCTCAAGGTCCACGTATAAATTCTTGCTCGGATACGCTGTATGACTTTGCTGTGTCGACTGTAATCTCTATGATGAATCCTGCCACAATACTGTCAAGCCAAAAGTCTACTGCGCAGGTGAATTTGTTGTTCACCTGTTGTAACTTCTCAATGTGTATTGGGGTCCAATATATCTGTCGAATTCGTTTTGTCGCATGGTTATCCTTCAACCTTAGTATCCACTCCTGTAGTCGATGTGGAAAATCACAAAAAAAGACTTCATGTAAATCAGTAAATACATATTTATCCAGATATTTGCAAGGTGTAATTATAGAGTTTTTATTGTCTTTCTGGGAAAACTCTAGTTCTTTGGTTCTCAACTAGCCTTTGATTTTCGCTTTCGTGGGGTTCCAAGGTCTCAACATTCCCTTATAATGGCTCATTGCTCTGTTATTTCACTCATTCTTTTCTCGTTCACTCTATCTCATCTACTCAGTCCTGTCTTGTTCCTATTAACACGACAATAGAACAATTTGTTGGTTACCTATTGGTTGGTCTTCTCTACTCGCTTACTCTTATTTATTGACCATTTGAGTTATTAACCCGGGGTTCATGTCATTCAGATTTCCATCAAAGCCTCTAAAACTATCATCCCCCTTGGTAAACCAGAAGGAAACATAGTACACAAAATGTACTGCATAGTTTCACCTGAGATAGCTTTAAATGGGTGGCTGTAAGACTCGGGTGTTTATATCCTGGGATTGAGTCTGAGATAGGGGTTTACTAATCAGATCCATTCACTATAAACTATGACTCCAACTGACTATTTCTCCATGGATGTGCATTTACATTTCATAGTTTATTTCCCAAACAACATAGACACATTCCATAACAGTGTATTAACTCATTCATTAATCATAATGATTAACTATTGAAAGAAAGCAATGATATACATGCATTCATCACATTACATAGATATTACCGTGGTTCACCCCCTCCTGGGCTACGTTCACAAAGATTCTGGTCTTGAATCTTTTATTATAGTAGTTATGCATCTCCAGCACCGCACGCTTACAATTCTCCTCAGAAATGGGTAATATCTATATGAGGCGAACTAGATCAGACCAGGCTCTTCAGCCTGTGGTCTAATCCTTAGATCTACCTTTTCTCCTATGTTCCTATCTCAACAACTTAAAAAATTGGTTCATAACAGTATTGCATCACGCATCAATTCATACATCACCATGATGGAACAATGCAAAAACCTAACTAATACAAAAGGTGATTCAATACCGCAGTCGAACTTCTACAAAAACTCGAACCTTATACACAAAAAATAACAAAAACCCTTATATGATACCTGTGTATATATATTTATATCTATTGGGCTCTTCAGTCATTTACAATGTATTACTAAAACCCTAACCCTACTGACGTTAGGTCTTCCTCCCATGCGCGTGTTTTTCTTCCTCCGGTTGTTGCTTTTCTTGTGCGTGCTTCCTTGCATGCGCATGTGTTGTTCTTTCTCCAGTTGTTACTTCAATTTCTGCATGCTTTCTTTCCCATGATTTTCCTTCTTTCCACTTCGGCTTGGTGCCAATAACTGTCAAAGATGCGATGTCTTTCAAAGGGTAGGTAAACCCAACAGAAGGGACGAGATTCCATTACGACCACAAGTAACATTGCAGACATTCGATAAGTGGGCAATAGGATTTGTAGGACCGATCCACTGACCAACAAAAAGAACATGAGCAAGGTACATTATCACAGCGACAGAATACCTAACAAGATGGGTAGAAGCTGCACCATTTAAGGATTGCAACGGGGAAACAACAACACACTTCCTATTTGAACAAGTAATTACTCTATTCGAGTGCCCATGAATTTTGATGAGTGACCAAGGCATGCATTTCTTAAACAACACTATTAGTGCTATGACTGAAGAGTTTGAAGTCCATCATCAGAAGATCACACCATATAACCCACAAGAAAATGGCACAGTAGAGGAATTTAACAAAATCCTTGAGAATGCACTGAAAAAGATTTGTAATGTCAACAGAGATGATTGGGACCTCAAAGTACCAGTAGTATTATGGGATTAAGGACAACATGCATGAAGCTAACAGGGCATACGCCATTTAAACTGGTATATGGCCAAGAAACAGTAGTTCCATTATAATTTCTGGTACCCAGTTTGCGCATAACAACAATTACACCCATGAGAGAACGAGGCACAGTACATGAGAGACTAAATCAGTTGATGACCATGGAGGAAGACTATATCTTAGGAGGGTTTCACCAACAAGTTCAGAATGAAAGGGACAAAGCTTGGCATGATAGACACATCAAGAAGAAAACCTTCAAGGAAGGAGATTTAGTATTGATGTATGACAGTAAATCTCTTCAACACCCAGGAAATCTCGGAATGCATTTGCTAGGACCATATGAGGTAACAACTGTCACAAATGGAGGAGTTGTACATTTGAAAGACTTATCAGGTGCAAAACTTAGAGGGATGATCAATCGGAGCCGACTGAAGCTGTACAAGGATAGTCGACCACCCACAACGCAGTTAAAAATAAAAAATAAAAACAATTGTACATTAAACAGTACCAACAGAAATACAGTGTGCTGAAAGAAGAAGTAGTGCGCACAGGAGCACAAAATCGGTGAGGATAAGGTTAACGACCGGGTCAAAAAGGGAAAACAAGTGGGAAACAAAAAGACAGTAAAAGCAGTATGAAAGACGAAGTTATGCGGAATTGAATGACGGAAAGGACCGATGGGACATTGCATTAATCGCGCCAACTGGAGATGGTAAGACAAAGTAATGGCAAGTATGAAAGAACCAGAGGTGCATTGAACACAAAAATAAGGTAGTATCCTTGACAAACTTCATGTAATACCCATACAATGCACGAATGCGGGAGAAAAGAGTCCATTTGTGAAAAGAGAATAGACAGAGAGTGATCGAAGCTAAGGAACACAGAGCAGAGTTCACAGAGGTAACAGAGACCATTCAAACTCAACAAACATTCAACACTCACCACCATGGAACCACCAAAGCAAGAAGAATCAATCAAGACTACAAGACAACCCACAGTTAGAACCAGGTCACAGGTACAATTGGAGGAAGGTGAACAACAGTCGTCAGATATTTTCAATATCGATGAAATCCCATCACCATACACAACACTGGTAAACCCCACGTCCATGGTGGAAGAAACCCAGCAATCAACACCAGAGGGTACGAACACAGATATGCTGGCAGAGGCACAGGAACAACAGAACCTGAAAGAAGAAACCTTGAAGGAGGCGTAACCATAAAACACCGAAGAAGCTTTGAGAGTCAATGGAACGACGACGAATCAGGAAGCATCAGTTGAACTAGATGATTCTCAAACAACTGTGTCAAACCACTCACAGGAAGGCATAGTGCAAGATGTCATAGGCTGACTAGAATGGTATTCTAAATTACAATTGGTAGTCGATGGAACTTCGAGCCATCCACCACCGAAGAAATACAAGTAGTAGGTATCGAGGTCACCTTGCAAGCAACCCGTCGCATCCCTCATTTTATCACATATACCAGATGGGGTACGAGTGGAATTAGGCTTGCTAGGGAATATCAAAAATCTGAAATACTCAAATTACGATGTAGCAGACACAGACAAATTCCCAGAATTTGCAAAGAGAGTATACTTAGAGACTGTCAGCATAAATCTGGTTGGGGAATTGATTGACCAACCACTCCAGTGGGCCACATGATGGGAGAAAGCATGGATTTTAGGTATGCTAGACCTACCACACTTTGTTCGAGGACAATACGCAAGCAGTTGTGTCAAACAATTGATGGCATTCACACATGGCGGAGACATATGGTTGGATAAGATCGTCTCAATAGACGTGGAGCTCATTGCACACATTACAGGATTTCCATCCCGGGGCATGGATCCCGCACAGTTTCTCAATGACAAAACCAAAGAGAAAGAACTAGCAGAGGAAATGAAGAAGAAATACGACATGGATAGGGGAACAAGAGGAATCGTCATCAAAATAATCAATAATGCCACAACACAAATGGCCACAAATTTTTTGGCATGTAAGCTACTAAAGAAATTCCGAAGAGAGGAAATTTTGGCTGGGGTTGTCACAGTTGTAGCTCAGTGTGACAAAGGCACCACAGTGAGTTAGGCATCCTATCTCTTGAACTTGTTCCTGTATGACTGCAAGGATGCATAGGATCTAGGTACAGAGTATCACTATTCATGGCTAATCATGTTGATAGCTATCATATGATGGAAGGAACCGAGTTACACATTCTTCGGCACAAAATCCAAGCCGAATTATGAAGCGAGGTACTTATCACTTGGTGTCGCAGTGGATGCTAAGAAGAAGAAAATGAATGCATTTGTATTCAAAGGATACCTTCACGACCTGCAGAAAGGCATCTCCAACATGTGGAGAATAACACCAGAGGTTGTCGTACAGTATCGATACATCGTCGAATTCAAGGCCACGTGACATGCGATGTGGATACAGGAGTGGAAAGACCCCAATAAGAAGTGGCTACAAATGATCTATTGTATCACTAAAGGCGACATCGACATGGTGATCAAAGACTGGGAAGATGAGTGGAGGCAGGGACCCTGAAGGAGAAAAAGAACACTACAAAGCCAGCTCAAGTGTAGCAAAAACATGTTGAGGCAACACAGGGGACCGCACCAAGTCCCAACTCACAAGAACCAAGTGGTAATAAGAGGCCAGCCACGCAAATAGGAGGAGCACACAAGAATATGAAGGTGCAAAGAAACCCTCATGAATACACGATCAAAGAGGATGATGGAGAGATGATAGCTCAAATGGTCCAGGATTGCATATCCGAGGATTTTGATAATGTTGTGCACCACACAGATAGAATTTAAGAGGAGTAGGTAGACATGCGACAGTTCCTCAAAGATATAGGAGAAGAACAGATAATGGGAAACAACATGGGAACAAGGCCATCCACATCACAGACATAAGAAAGACTAGAAAAAGGCGAGCACGACACAATTCATACAATACTGCAGCTGAGTGAAACATTTCACATTACACCTAGTGTGTTGCGCATGGATGAGATCGTGGGGTAGACACCCCTCAAGGATTTAGCCTAGATCCAAATGGTATTGCCATGGATACCATCCAAGGCTCTACATAAATTGCAGGTCAACATTACCTAGGTGGTACAATCTCATCCACTCATGAATTTAGCCGAATTATAATAGGCAATGGAGAAGTAGGACATGCTGGAAATACTATGTGAGCAAGCTAAGTTCAAAACTCAAGAGGAGAGAGAACACATGAGAATATTGGAACGAAAAGTGGCTGGAACTCATGAGAAGATTCCAAATACCGTGCATACGGATGAATTCACAACAACAGAAAAGATTGATCAGATTGTGCAGGCACTCGATCAATATTAGAAGGAGATCGAGAATCTTTGAGAGCATCTCACACCTACCACTCCACCAGTAGTCAAGGAGAAAGGGAAGAAAGAAGCAACAATGCAACTGCAGGAGATAGAGCAACAGGTCAGCACAACAACCAACTTGTTCGATTAAGTAGCACAATTTTGGACAAAGTTAGAAAAAGATAAGAAAGTCTAGAAGTGGGACAAGGAAGAAAAAAGGATAAGCATAGCTATCCAAGACCTCAAGCAGAGGCAGAAGAAAATGTCCAGCAAGGAGCACGTCAAAGGGGCGTAGAACATGGAGCTTCCGGCTCAAATGGAGCCTTTTCAAGAGCGGGTCATAGAAGTCCTGGCATAGGCAGAGGAGGCCAATACACATAGAGCATAGACCCAAGTAGATTGCACACAATTGATTAGTGACAAAATTGCAGCCCAGATAGTGGACATACTCAAGGAGAAGACCGCGCAGGCACAAACACAGGAAACACAACTCAAGGAAAAGTTTTAGGCGGTCACCAATGAGATCAAAAATTTGTGTTAGGTGGCTCAGGATGAGACACATGTCAGTGTTGGGGGCCTTTTGGAAGTAGACCAAAGAGGAAATAAAGGTGATTTTGGGAAAGAAGGCATGCACGAGGAAAGTGACATCTCGAAGGAAGAACAACACGTGTGCATGCATGGAATACTTAATGATGTTAGGGTTAGGGTTTTGGTAATGTATTGTAACAGTTGAAGAGCTAGAAAATTATAAATACAGATACTTAGGTATCATAGGGGGTTGGGTTTGTGATTGTTAGAAAGACTATTTGTTATTATAGAGAGACGTGTTGCAGTGAGTCAATACGTAATATTTTGTTGTATGACCTATTTTGGTAAGATGTTGAGCTAGAGAGGATAGAGGAGGGTAGATCTTGAGGGTTAGATCACAGGCTAAGGATCCTGGTGTGATCTAGTCTGCCTCATGGAGATCTTACCCACTGGGAAGAATTGTAAGCGCATGGTGTTGTATGGACAAAACGACTATAATAAAAGATATGAGAGCCAATTCTTTGTGGATGTAGCCTAGGAGGGGGTGAACCACGATAACACTTTTGTCATGAGATTAAATGCATGTGTGTCTTTATTGCTTTCAAGTGAATATTTCTATACTGAATGAATGAGTTGTTATATTTCCTGCATAATTGTTATAACAATGTTTTTCATCAAGAAATTATAATAGACGCTTAGCGCACAGTCCTCATATATTGCACTCATTCCTAGGCTACAAACACATGAGTCTTACAACCACCCATTAAAGCTATCTCAGGTGAGACTACGTAGTGCATTCTATGCGTTGTGTAGCCTTTCGATTTACCAAAAGTGCTGATGGTTTTAGAGGATTCATTGGAAACTTGAATAGACATGAAACCTGGGTCACTCAAGACAAACTCAGACAGTATATAGGAGAGAGTAAAACCAATAGTCTCCTTAACTCTCCTTGTTGTTCTTTATCAAAATATGTTTATGTCCATATACTTTGAAATTTCACTCCTTTTTCATCATATCAACAATGCTCTTCTTTAGAACTATGTCCCATTGTGCTTCATACAATGTGACATAAGTGTTTAAGACACTTAGTTGCCTCTTCCATGGATGCTTTATGAAATTTTGTCTCCTTCCATAAACACGATTCTCACTTATGTATTCATTTTCACACCTAATAAACATATTACAACAAACATTATGTTTATGACATTCTCGAATCCCATTCTCAGTCATAAACATATTACAGAAAAAAAATTCTTGCCTTCCATGTTTTTCACCACAACTGTGTAGATTGCTTCCCCTTCATGTATTTTATGTACAATTATCACTCCTTGAACTTCTAGTTCAGTTCCTGTAATTCTATGGTTATATTTGGTATCTTCAATATGTTAATTGTTCCTCAACTAGACAATTTCCTACTTTGCATCCTCCTGTTGTATATGAAATAAACTTTCATCTCTAGTATTGCTTTTGTTCACCCATTTGAATGAGTTCCTCCAAACTCTAAATATATTTAATCCTTCATATTCATAGCCTTGATCTTTGTCCCCATTTACATTTCTTGATCTCTTGTTGATTTTAGCAGCATCTTTGTTCACTTAGTTGTCCTTTAAAACAAATTTGTGTTATGAACTTCTTTGTTGTGCATTTTCTTAAAGATTTTCCTCATATTTAGTAAGGCATATGGTTGCCTCAAAATCTCATCAGAAGAATCCACCTATTGCTTGACTTGCTTCAAATGAATGTATTGTTCCTCATTTGTAAAATCCTTATGGTAAGTTGATGATCCCTTGAAATTATCTAGTTCAACAACTGGATCTGCAATTTTGGTGTGGTCTTCATCCAACTTGTTCCCTTGTAGAGACTTCTTTCTTAGAACCACGTTGTTGTATTCAAAGACGACCCCTTGTTCATTACCTGTCAGCATACATTCACGTTTATTTAACAAAATTGGGTCTCCTAAAGGTAATTCCATTACCTCAACATTTTTAATTTCTTTCATTTTATGTCCTTCAACCTTAGGATTTGCTAGCAAATCTTCCAACGGCTTTATTTCTTCATTAAAATCTATGGGAATTATATCTAAGTGTTTTTCTCTTCTTGCAATACTTTTCTCTTTCATAAGGTTGTAGTCTTTCATTTCCTCCACTGAATTCTTCTTGCCTTTGTCTCTTTGAGAAAAAATTGCATTGTACTCTTTCCTTTTGAAAACTTTTAATGATTGTCCATCTTCATGACCTATACAGCCTGCATACACACTTAACTCATTAATTTAAAAAAAATGAGATTCTTGTGTCTCTTTAGATGACTCTAACATTCTTTCCTTGTGTTGGATTCAACTCTCCAAGCATCTGTAATGATCCCAAGCCAATTTTGTTTGCTTGAAACCACTAACTATCTATGTTGTGTATGATGTGCAGGTGACTTATTGAGTTATCCAGATATTAAGTATGTCCATACAAGATTCATCCAACACATGAAAGATCACAATATACTCAAGATATAGGAACACAGGCAAATATTTGACCTTTATTATAGAAACATAAATCAGATACAATAGAAAGAGTATATCTAGAATAATCCTCGGATGGATCCAATAGATAACAAGTATGAGCTACTACAAAATGCTCCCGTTGATACAAAACAAGCCCCCAAAGGTTGAATAAGAAGTGAAGAGCGATACAAGAAGATCTAAATACCAAACCCTCTAGCTGAAGAATGCCACACTGTTATCGGACTAATCAGTAGGTGCAGACTCTAACAGATCTCCCTAGATCCACCTATATCTAGAACAAAACACACCAGAACATGACGCTTTCCTTAAGTTTTAAATATTGAATTTACTAACCAAAGAGGGATGAGTGACAACCATTTAAATGTCACTTCCTCTCACCATCACCATCCTACCTCCGTTTCAACGCTCATACAATGATGATCCTGCAAAAGAACGTAACCAACCAAAGTGATAGCAATAACATAAACTCAATATAAACCTATGTATGTGATCAAGGAATCATACAATAAAACACAACAAGCTTTATAGGAAAGAATCATATTACTGTATCATATTAAATGTGAAAGAGAGATTACAACCATGGCCTTGATGTCCTAAGGTCCCTTCCAACTGTCCTTCATTCCCCACACACTTCTTGCTCTAAGGATTATGAGACCATGGATCTGATAGCTACTCACAATCTATCTTGACAAAGAAAATCTCAAAGCCACTCCAACCCAGCTAATAATTCCAAGCCAACCAAAACTAAGCTCACTTTCTCTATGGGAACTCCTCTCCTTTTATAAGTTGAAGAGGATAAGGTGAGGAGGTTAGGATGATCCCACTAAATCATGAAAGCGAGTAAGATCCAAACCATTCAGATGCCACCTCACCATAGAAGTTTCTCCTTCTAGAAGATTTGAGAAAAT
>ML778893.1:185134-212929 GCA_009831015.1 Picea engelmannii
ATAGGGTCCAAGTTATTGTTAAAAATGGGCTATGAAGGTAGAGGGTTAGGCAAGCATGCACAAGGCATTGTTGAGCCTATTATTGTTGAGGAGAGACCCAAGTATTGTGGTCTTGGATATGACCAAAAAGATGGAGCAAATTCTAAAGTTGAGGAGACAAGGGAAAAAGTTCCAAGAACAAATTTTGTTTCAAGTTCAATCCCTCAAGCATGCAAATCTTGTGTTCAAGATGAATGAAAATGTATGAAACAAGAGAGTTGTGACAGACATGAAGACAAGAACAAATTTGTTGGTTTTCAAAAGAGAGCTAGTAACTCTTCAAATTCACCTCCTCAAGAAGGCTATAAAGGTGAATGACCAAGAACTTTCGTTGCAAGTTCAATCCCTCAAGCATGCAAAGTTTGTGTTCAAGATGAATGAAAATGTGTGAAACGAAAGAGTTGTGACAGTGATGAGGACAAGAACACTATTGTTGGTCTTCAAAAGAGAGTTGGTGACTCTTCCAATTCACCTCCTCAAAGAGGCGGTAACGGTGAATGTTCAAGGTATAATCCTGCCTATCATTCAGTTGCTTTTGATTATGTTAAGCATGATAAATTTGCATGTAAAAATGGTAGGAAAAATCCATGTACATATTGTGGTTTATATAACCATCATGTTTCAAAATGTTGGAAAAGATTGACCACTTTTAGGAAACTTTACAAGCAAAGACAACTTGAAAAGAGGATGCAAAAGATTTGCACTCATTGTCAGAAGCAGGGTCATCTCATTGACCAATGTTGGACATTGCATCCAACCACTCATCCACAACACAAGAAGCAGATGGATAAAGAGTCTAGCAAGAATGGAAGAGGAGATTCCATCATCGATTTGAGTCAAGATGATTCACAAGAGAACGATTTTCAGCAAAAAAAATCACCATTGAGTTGGCTTGGTAAGAAATGGTTAGATTTCTTGAGCAAGTAAGGCTTGCATTTTTCTGTTGTAGATGCATTTATGTTGATAGTATGACAAGTACAACTTGTATGATGCAAGTTGCATGTGAATGCAATTCGTTTGAAGGAAATCTTGTTTGTTGCACAACTTTGCCAGGAGGATGTAAAAGAGGGATATGATGCTCACTTGTTACATCCATATATCTTTTTCATATTCAGCTTTTATGTACCCACATGTTTCAGGTTTATGTACTTATGTTTGTACTTGAAGGAGAGTTGAAGAGCTATGCACATGCATGTGTTTTTGTGTATGTGTAAACAATGAACCTGGTGACAGTTTATCATGAATGACTCATGATTGTAACATGGTTGTGTATCATGAATGTTGACTTGTTATTTTGGGAAGGTCGATATGTTTCAAATGAGTCTCGACTTGTGTCGATGTTGTCTTGACGGCTATGTTGTGTCGATCATGTTTTTCGACTTATGTTTAGTCGATGGTGTTTGTTGGCTTGTAAGTTGATTTTGAGTACACC
Source organism: Picea engelmannii (assembly GCA_009831015.1). Lineage (NCBI taxonomy): Eukaryota > Viridiplantae > Streptophyta > Pinopsida > Pinales > Pinaceae > Picea > Picea engelmannii. The sequence goes on from ML778893.1 coordinate 186,606, forward strand.
AAGATGCAGGAATATGCCATGTGCTTTGACGAAGTACAAGATGTGACCGATTTCTTGAAGAGACAAAAGACTTTGTTGGCATCATTTTCAGTCTTGTAAGAAAAAGAGTATTAAATCTCAGGAAGATAATCATAAGATTTTGTGGGTCCAAAAGCCTTTCAGTAGGAAGGCGTGATCAAAATCTGGACTAGGGGTCAAAATTTTGCTCAAAAATAAAATTTCTTGGAATTGCCTCAAATCGAATGGATGCGTAGCCCTCGTTGCCACAAACCCAATGCAACTTGTTTGGGTTCAAACGGATGTTGGATGAGTGAGATATCGTGTTCTATTCAAATCGTCAAATAGGCAAAAAAAAATTGTTGACTGTATAGTCCGTACAGCTGATGTGGCAGAGGACGTATGATGATGTGGCATGTCCATATGCTGAGGTGGAAATTGATGATGTGTCAATGTTGAGTTGGTAGTTGGGTGAATCATGATGAGACACGTGGTGTCTTTTTGTCCAATGGTTTGGTGCCATGTGGCCCAAGCATGGGATGCCACGTGGCACCCCATTTTTGGGTAATGGTTGTTGGTTTTAAAAGTTTATGGGATCTGTGGGGATTGAACCTCGGACCTCCACCACAATGAAAATCCTTTGCAAAGTCCACCCTACCAACGCACCACACTATGTTCCTTGTTATATGAATGGTTTCAAATTTATTTAAGTTTGATTTTTTTTATGGTTGGCAAGGGGGTCTGGGCTGGGGCTTAGCCCTAGCCCCTGGTTTCTACGTACGCCATATGACCACCATGCACACACGTTCAAAGCCCCGACCCATTTGAAAACTTGGCACTTAACCATTGGCTTGCAACCTAGCCCTTTTTATGCGTTAAGACTTGGTCATATGACCCATATGTCCACGGGCTTGGTGGTTAGGGACTAGGTGTGTCCTAACCATCCTACAGTTCGCCTGTTTTTCAGTTATGCAACCGTTTCTAGGTTTCAACATGAGATTGAGTGTGTGTGCTAGGTTGGGCACACAGAGGTGCGTTTTGGCGAACCAAAGACAACAAACTTGAAGGAGGAAAATGGCAGGAGGCCTATCTTCTTCATTGTTTGGCCAAATGAGGTGCCAAAAAAGCCCAGCTAGGGGTTTTTGGATGTTATGAATCCATTGGCACTGTTTTCAAAGGAATTTGAAGACTTCTTTTGTAGGTTTTTCACCATTGAAGTTTCAGAGAGCTCCAGGGAGCTTGAATCCCTCATTGATTGAGGCCATGCTCAAATGAGCCCAAGTCTGTTTTCTGTGACTGAATAATCAATTTTGGCTAATTGTTATTCTATGAACACATTGGGATAGGTTTCAGATCCATTTGAGGACTTTTACAGGTGTTTTTTGCCACAAGGAAGCTCAGGGAATCTCAAGGCCACATGTAGAAGAGGTCATGCCCGGATGAGCCATGATCCGTTTCCAGAGTTCTATTAGTCATTTCTGGGGTTTTTATGTATTGTGACCCCAATGGTACAGTCAGTATTTCCATTGGAGTTTAGAAGCATCTTGTAAAAGAATCTTTGAAAAACTAATCCCAGAGAGCCTAGTCCATTGATGGAGGCTCAAGGAGATGTAGCCCAGTTGGGGGTGAACTCCTTTATCATATTGTTATTGTTGTGAGTGTTTGTTGGTTATTATTTGCTGGAAGTTATTTTTTCTATTGTATTTATGAAAACAACATATTTAATCTTACAAAGACCTCACACATAAACATTTAAAAGAAGATGCATAAACTTGGGACATAATTTATCTTGCATAACTAAGACATTGAGCAAGGTCCTGTAAAGTTTATTTTAATGGAATAGAGGGTGCTTGCATAGCATAACAAGTCAGCCCCCTATTTTCATATCACCTATGCTCTGGGAAAGCTGGTGATGGAGTCCATGTATATACTCTCCCACTTGTGCTTTGGAATGGGTAGGGGTTGCAATAGTCCTGCAAGGTGCATGTGCTCATCCTTGTTCTCTTGGCATGTAGTGCATTCTTTGACATGCTTAATCATGTCTTCCTTGAGGCCCTTCCATGTGAACCTCTCTCTCAACTTTTTGTATATCTTACCAATTACCTAATGTCCTACCACTGGTGAGTTATGACATGCATGTAATATCTTGGCTTTAAGAGCTGATCCAGGAACCAAGAAAATTTGGCCTTTGTAATAAATGAGATCCTTCATGATTTTAAAGTTGTTGTCCTGTATCTATCCATCCAATAGTTGGCAAGTGAACTGATCCTTTTCATATTCCACTATTAAGTGATCTTTCTGATCAACTGACATACCGGACATGGAAAAAATGGATGGCCTTTTGGATAATGCATCGACTATTGCGTTGTTCTTGCCTTTCACGAATTCAATGTCAAAGTCATAGGCCTGTATTTTTCTCACCCATTTTTGCTTCCTTTCATTCAAATCCTTTTTCTCCAATAGGTATTTAAGATTGTTATGGTCTGATTTGACCACAAACCTTGCACCTACCAAATATTGCCGGAATTTGGCTATTGCATGCATAATAGCCAACATTTCTTTGTCATAAATGTTGTAAATAAGTTCAGGACCCCTGAGTTTCTGGATTTCATAGGCAAGAGGGTGCCTATTTTTCATCAAGATGGCCCCTATAACTTCCCCTGAGGCATCTCACTCCAAGGTGAAAGGTAGGCCAAAGTCTAGAAGAGCTAGAACTGGGCAGGTGCTCATTACCTCTTTCATTCTCTCCATTGTGGCTTGGGCCTCTTCGCTCCATTTGAAGGCCCCCTTTTCGGTTAGATCAGTCAAGGGTGCACATAGTTGAGAAAACCCTTTGACAATTTTTTTGTAGTATGTGCATATGCCTAAGAATCCCCTTAACTTTGTGAGTGTCTTAGGAGTAGGCCATTCCCTGATGGCTGTTATTTTTTCTTGATGTACTTGTACCCCATTTTCTCCTATGATGTGTCCCAAGTAGAGCACCTATGTCATCCCAAACTTACACTTGGATTCCTTAGCGTATAACGATTGTTCTTCCATGATTGACATGATTTGGTCCACATGTCTAAGGTGTTCCTCCCACATCTTGTTGTAAATGAGAAAGTCATCAAAGAATACTAACAAGTGTTTCCTCAGTTGTTTGTTGAACACATGGTTCATGCGAGACTGAAATGTGGCTGGGGAATTGGTTAACCCGAAGGGAATTACCAATAACTCAAAGCCCGGAAATCAATGCACATCCTCATTATACCATCCTTCTTCTTCACCAAGACTACTGAAGAAGCAAAAGGGATAGAACTCGGCCTTATGTGTCCCATGTCTAGAAGCTCCTTGATGGCCTTCTCTATCTCATATTTATACTTCTTTAGATTCCTATAGGGTGTGGTGATAACTGGTTTATCCCCTACCTCGAGCTCAATGATGTGCTCAAACCCCCTGTCTGGTGGCACACCTGGAGGAATCAGCCCAAACACCTTATGGTGTCTATCAATGATCTTTTTGATCTTTGGGGTGTAGTGCACCTTTCCCTTCTCATCCACACGTGTCGAGATTCTGCATTTTGCGGCATACACAATTTCCTCTCTCCTCAAGATGGCTTCCATTCTCTTGGCCGTGACCACTCTGGTAGAGTTACTTGTCATTCCCCTGAGCACGAACTTTTGTCCTCCTTCCTCTACAAAGGACATCTCCATGGTATTGTAGTTAGTGGTGATGGGCCCTAAAGTGATGAGCCACTGCACCCCTAGGATGATGTTGGTGTCTGGAATATCCATCACATAGACGTCCTGGATTAGCTCATGCCTTCCCAAGGTGAGCTTCATACTTGGGATGTATCTGTCACAAGGCATAGTACTACCACCTGCTACTTCTACCTTGAACCCTTCAAATTCGACTGTGGGTATATGTCTCCTATGCAACAATGTTGTTTCAATGAAGTTGTGGGAGGCTCCCCCATCAATCAATATGGATACTCCTTGCCCTTGCAAGACCCCTCTCATCCTGAAGGTGTTGAATTTGGGCACCCCACTGATAGATGCCAAGGTGGCTTTATCCCCAGCTGCAATGTCTAGTTCTAGAGCTTCATCATCTACTGTCTCCAAGGTTTCAGCCTTGATATTCTATATTTGAACATAATATTCTTCCTCTTCATTGTCCGAGGTAACCTCTATGTAGTGTACCTAGGCACGTCCCATGCACTTGTGTGATGGGTTCCATGGTTCCTTTCATGTGAAGAAGAGTTTCTTCCTTCTCAGGTCCCTCCTAGTGTTGTCATCTATTCTTCTATGTCCCCTGTCAAAACCCTTAGGTTCACATCCTCCCTAGTTGATTGGAGGCCTTTTATCTCTCCCCCCATTGTTAAGGGGTAATCTGGGTATGAATTTAGGCTTAGCATCTGGTCCCAAATCCCTTGTCTTCCAGATAGTCTCTTATAGGTTAGTAGATTTGAAAGCTTTCACCCATCCCTTCAAGGGTTCCATCAACCCTTCTGTGAAAAGAATCATGAGCCTGGTCAGGGACATGTCTTGCACCATCACTGCCAACCTTTGAAATTCATCAATATATGTCTCAATCATACCTATTTTCTTGAGTTGGGTGAGCTCCTGGAAATGTAGCTCAGGATATCCTTGATCAAATCTATCAATAAGCCTCTGCGTGAATTCTATATAGGAAACAATTTGATTGTGGCCGAGTGTGGTGAGTCCATGATACCACTAGTCGTGATCCTTTCCATCCAAGTACATAGTGGAAAACTTGATGGCCTCCATCTCTCTCATGGGGCTAAGCTGTAGGTAGGTATCCATCTTTTGCACCCAAGCTTGTGTTGTCATCCTAGCCATACCATCAAAATAAAGAACCTCTATCTTCCCTGCCTTTCGTTCAAACTCAAAACTGCCCTTGTGGTTCATCCTAGGTTGATTTCTAAACCTGAGTTGGCAATACTGATCTAGGGACATATGTCTTTGGATCCTCATATCCAAACTGTAGTACTCTTTGGTACACCTCGCCATTTGTTCAACAAATTCCTCCACGTGTTCATGCTACCCTTGCTCATCTGTGAATGTGAGCATGTATGGCCTAGGGTTAGACCTACTACCCAAATGCCATCCTAATTGTTAATCTATGAATGTGGGCATGTATGGCCTATGATTGACCCTGCTACCCATCTGACCATGGGATGTGCCTCCTCCTTGACATCCTTCGGATCTAGATGCTTTCTCCGGGTTATATCTGATCTCCTCATGGATTCCACTAGATCCACTAGCCTCCTTATTCCCATACATATCAGGGTTTTTCCCTTGATGGGTCACTTGCATCAGAAGTTCAGTTATCTAGGATTGGTTTTGGTTCATCTTCTGCAGGTTCTCATCAACCTTCTTCAATGTTTCAGAAATTTTGACCTGTTCCCTTCTGCTGGTTTCCTGGTACTCATCCAAGTGTTGGACCAATGTGCTTTCTGTGCGGTTCATGGTGTGTTGGAACTTATCAAATTTGGCTACTAAGAAATCCAAGCCTTGAGGCTCATGGTCATCCCTTGACCCTTCCATTTCGGCCTTTGTATCACTACTGGGTTTCTTTCTCCGACCCATAAAGATTCCATTGTACCTCTGCATGCGTCGATCCCTCCACAAGTTTGGAGGATCGAAGCTCAGATACCACTGTAATGATCCCAAGCCAAAATTTTTTGCTTCAAACCACTAACTATCTCTATTGTGTATGATGTGCAGGTGACTTATTGAGTTATCCAGATATTAAGTATGTTCATACAAGATTCATCCAACACATGAAAGATCACAATATACTCAAGATATAGAAGCACAGACAAAGATCTAACCTTTATTATAGAAGAATAAATTAGATACAATAGAAAGAGAAGATCTAGAATAATCCTCAGATGGATCCAATAGATAACAAGTATGAGCTACCCTCATGGTTCTTGTACTCACATGACACGGGGTCGATTCCCATCTACTACCTCTAAAACCTTCAGGTGCATCCACACAGCCCAAAAGCATGGGGCACAGGTAAATCAGGATGAGAATCGAACTTGAGACTTCATTTTTACATTTCCTTCCATTTACACGACACTTGCCAATTGATATACACCCCTGCTAGCCTATCAAGTTTCTCATTACTCATATTGATTTTTCCAATTTCTTTGGCAGTTCCTCTCATCTTGTTGTGGCTTATTTCCTATAAACCCTTCCTTTAACTATCTATATTCATCTCCATTTATCCCTTTGTGAGCTTATTCATGCTCAACTGTGAGCTACAAATAGCCTCTGCAGTAATAGGTCTTTTGCACCCTGCTACAAAATACCTCACCAAGTTTCTCTCTCGAATCTATCCTTTTGGTATCTCTGATTCGCTCTTGTGGAACCTTATGAGATTTCTATGCTCCTCTAGGCTTCTGTGCTTCTACTCACAATCTCCTAAGAGATTCATCTTCTCTTCTTCTTCTAGACAACTCCACCCACAATCTCAACTGTGGATCTTCCTCAACAACTTCTAGCAAACCATAGTTGGAAGTTTTTTTTCTTTCATTAACTCTTATAGCTTCTTTGTCGTAAGGGGTTTTTCCACAAATATTATTTCTTCCGCTACTACATGAAAAAACACATATTCCCTATCCAAATGAAATAAAAAGAATAAAGACGAATTACCTACCAAATCTCATCATATCTACCTCTTTAATCTGTAGCTTCAGAAGCTTCTTCTTTGTCAGTTTCACAGTTCTATCCATTTGAGGTGTTTTTGTAGGTTAATGTATTTGGCCTACATCAATTGGTATCAGAGCGTAGTAACACTCTTTGGAGGAAGAAATCAGAGTTCAAAGAGTTTGGACAAAATAGGGTTCCAACAAGAAAGAACTAGGCAGAATTACGAAACCGAGAGATAAGTAGTTTTTGAAGATGCATATTGAAGAGGAAAATCTGATGATATATGGAAGGAAATTGGTGTTTATGATTTGTAGTTAATTTGGATAGGGCATATGTTTTTTGGTAGGTAAAATTAGGAGAAAAAATATTTGTGGCAAAACCCATTACAACAGAGAAGTTGTAATAGAGAAGGAAAGAAGACAAAATTCCATCTGTGGTTGGGTAGAAGTTGTTGAGGAAGCTCCACAATTGAGATTGTGGGTAGATTTTTCTAGAATAATAAGAGCAGGTGAATCTCTTAGGAGATTGTGAGTAGAAGTACAAAATCCTAGAGGGAGCAGAGAAAGCTCAAAAGGTTCCAGAGGAGAGAACTAGACATACCAAAACACTAGGTTTGAGAGAGAAACTTAGTGAGGTATTTTGTAGCAAGGTACAAAAGACTTGTTATTCCAAAGGCTATTTGCAGCTCATAGTTGAGCATGTAGAAGCTCACAAAGGGAGAAATGGAGATAAATAGAGACAGTCAAAGGAAGGGTTTAGAGGAAATAAGCCACAACAAGATGAGAGGAAGTGCCAGAGAAATTGGAAAAAACAAGATGAGTAATGAGAAACTTGATAGAGAAATAGTTGAGTGTTATAGGATTTTTTCTCATAGGGATCTCATTGAATAATCAAGAAATGGGTAGACTTATTATGGATTTCCTATATCTAGACTTACACACATAGATTCATAATCATCTTAGAGAGTGAGGAATATTTTCATATCTTTCTGGAGGTGGTCCTTCATATTTCCTGATTGTTGCAGTCCTGAAACTCCAGATCCAAGCTCCACAATCTGCTTCATGTATACAAAAGAGAAGAAAAACATTCTCTTCTTATATACTAAGGATTATAATCCTATATACAATCTAATTCTAATCAGATATATAAAGGAATAAATCATATATATCATTCATTCAATGAACAAAAATGATATGAGGGGAAAACCAAATGATTTATTAACAAATCATGGAGAATACATATCAAATCATACCTCAACTTGATGAATATGCATCCTCCTTTAGCATCCTTGTTCCTTGCCTCTCATTCCAACTCCTTGGTCTAGCTAGGCTCACTAACTTTTCGTTATGATTATGGATACCTCTACAGTTAGACAACATAACAATACTATGGATTCTTCCTCCCTTTCCCAAGGATTTCCTTTGTTATGTAGCCCTTGGAGGAGTCTTGGGAGAGGATTATAGATATTCTAGAGAACACTAGATATTTGAATAATTTGAGCTCCTAAGCCTTTGACATGAATATCCAAATCATCCCTCGTTTATCACCTTGTAACTCCTCGATTCTAGAATCCTGGCAATTCTTTGCTTGTTGAGCCACTAGTGCCTAGCAAGTGCCTCGCTTGTTGTCTACTAGGTTTCAGAGGAGGGCCTCCTAAAATTATCAAAAAGGGGTGAAACCTTAGGAAAAATATGTATTAGGGATTCTATCCTCTAATGAATTCCTCTCTGGCCTGTAGGGTGGAAATTAAGGCTATAATATATGACCCCTAATGTGTGAGGTCAAGAAAGGAGTGGATGTTCAAAATACATTAAAATAATGTCCATGTTAGTCAATGCAAGGAGAGAATAAAGGAGGTTCGGAAACGAAAGAAGTAATGCAATCAAACACCAAGGATGAGAATATACATAGACCAATCCCCTCGATGTAAGAAAAATAGGATAACGTAGCAACAAAATAAAAACAAATGCGGAAATAAAACACAGAAGATACATACAACAATAGTGACACAAATATACGTGGTTCACCCAGTGTGAGCTACGTCCACCAGAAAAATTGCGAGGTTATTCCTTTTTAGTATCCAACAAATAAAGGGATACAACCTATGACACACCCATTGTAACTTCCTCTTCTTTATCTCACAGTCTCCTCTCTCAGAATACAATATTCATAATGATACACAATCACAATACAATTCCCTCATAACATAAAGTTTCCTTATAGGGAAAAAAAACTCTAACATAACTTCTACCATCAGATCTGCGATGTTATAATGAGTTGTCTAGGTTTACTATGAAATTACAATATACATTTACAAGGTAATTTTTCCTTCGGGGGCTTTAACCCCTAACCCCCATCAGGGAACGCTGTCCCCCAAACCCCCGCAGGAGGCCCACTTGCCCTCAGACCCCCCAGCCAGGGGGATGAGTCCTCCAGACCCCGAAGGGTGGGAAAGCCCCCATGCAACCCCTGCCTCCCCCCCCCACCTCCCCAGGTGGAGGGGTGTATAGTATTTTGGGGTGTACAGTCTTCATGGGGTATAAACACGGCTGAAAAAAAATACCTATGAAACATGAAGATAATCAGGATCTACAACCAACAATCTCCCACTTGGATATTGATCACAACAACTCCACTGTTGTTGTACCCGCTGAAGTATACTCCACCTTGGACCTGACAAATTTCTCATCTTCACCTTCATGCTTAAAGACCAACTAAAACTGAGCAGGAACTCAATTTCTCCCTGGCTACTCCCTTTGTTAACATGTTTGCATGATTCTGGCTACTGTATATATTTTCCAACTTCAAATGTACATCTTCTAATATGGATCGTATTAAATGGTACTTGAGATATATATTCTTAGTATTCGAATGGAAGGTTGAGTTCCTTGCAAGATGAATGGCACTCTCGCTGTCACAGTACAACCTGCTATTCTCTTTCTTCTTTCCCAATTCCTCCATAAACCATTGTAACCAAATCATCTCTTTACTAGCCTCTGTAGTAGCAACAAACTCTACCTCCGTTGTTGAAAGTGAAACAACCTTTTGCATTTTATAAATCCAACTTATTGTTGTTCCACCTACAGTAAAAACATACCCTGTGGTGCTCCTCCTGCTATCTTTACCACCTTCCATATCTGAATCAACATATAGTTGTAGACCAATGTATGAACCTCCAAAACATAATGCATGAGTAGAGGTACCTCTCAAATGCATGAGAATCCACTTTACTGTCTCCCAATGTTCTTTACCTAGATTGTTCATATACCTGCTCACAACTCCCACTGCATGTGCAATATATGGTCTTGTGCAAACCATCACATACATCAAGAATCCAACTATTGATGAATAAGGAACATGGGCATGTATTCTATCTCCTCCCGTGTCTTGGGATACATTTCGTTGGTTAATTTGAAATGGTAGGCCAAAGGTGTACTAACTGATTTTGCAATATTCATTCTAAACCTCTCCAAAACCTTCTCTATGTACTCACCCTAAGACAATGTCAATTTGCAATTTTTCCTATCTCTTGTTAGTCTCATACCAAGTATTTTCTTTGCAGCACCTAAATCCTTCGTCGCAAATGAATTAGCTAATTTATTCTTGAGCACATTTATATATTGCATATTAGACCCTGCAACAAGCATGTTATCTACATACAATAGAAAGATAATATAGCTACCATTTTGTAGCCTTTTAAAATAAACACAATGATTAGAATGGTAGCTACTATAACCTTGTTCTATCATAAACCTGTCAAACTTAAAATACCACTTCCTTGGAGCTTTCTTTAGGCCATACACGTTGTTCTTCAACCTACATACCAAATTTTCCTTCCCTTTGACCTCATACCCTTGTGGATGTTGCATATAAACGTCTACATACAAATCCCCATGGAGAAACGTCTTTTTTACATCTAACTATTCAATATGAAAACCTTCTACTGCCACAAGACTTAAAATAGTCCTTATTCAAGTCATCTTAACAACAGGAGAAAATATTTCATCAAAATCTATACCTTTCTTTTGTGCAAACCCCTTTACAACAAGTCTAGCCTTGTATCGCTTTTTACGTCCATCTTCTTCCTTAAACTTGTAAACCCATTTATTCTGCAATGCTCTTTTTCTTGCTTACAACTGAACCAAGTCCCAAGTCTTCTTATTTACCAAGGAATCCATTTCCTCTTTCATTCCTTGCTCCCACTTACTTTTAGTGTTTGCCTACATTTCCTCTTCATAACATTGTGGTTCACCAGAATGATTCAACAATAAATAATACAATGAAGGAGAGTATTGTTCAGGGGGTCTACTTAACTTGGTAGATATTCTAACAACAGTTCAAGGATTTTGAGGTACCTGTTGCTCCTGTTGTTGTACATTTTGATTTTCTAGTACCTTTGGAATTTCTTTTTGAGTGATCTCATCAAGCACTATGTATTATGGTTTTTCTTTTTCCTATTTCTTTCCCTACAACTGATCTTTGTACATGAACTTCTCATTGAATATGACATCTCTACTCCTAATGATTTTGTGATTTTCATAATCCCATAAGCGCTAACCAAAATCATTAACAAAGGTATCCAATAAAGTTACACTTCTTGGATTTTGCTTCAACCTTTGTTCTATTTTCTTTATCAATATGGACAAATGCATCACAACCAAAAGTCTTCAGAAATGAATAGTTTACCTTTTTACCTGTCCATACCTCCTCTGAAATGCCACCATCTAAAGAACTTGAAGTTCCTCTGTTTATCAAATAAATAGCAGTATCTACAACATCTGTCCAAAACTGTAAAGGCGACCCTGCATGTGATCTCATACTCCTTGCATGCTCCATGATTGTCCTGTTCAACCTTTCTGACACACCATTTTCTTGTGGTGTTCCTGGTACTGTCTTCTCTCTATGAATCCCATGGTATGAAAAATAATCATCAAATGCCTTGTTGTAGTATTCACCTCCATTGGTTGATATGAGACACTTTAACCTTTTTCTTGTCTCATTCTCAACCAAAGATTTCCCTTTCTTAAAATTATCAAAAACATCATATTTTTTTCGAATGCAATAAACCCAAGTTTTCCCAGTTGTATCATAAATAAAAGTAACATAATAATGAGAGCCACCAAGAGATGATACCTGAGTTGGTACCCATACATTTGTATGCATAAGATCTAACCTTTCACTCTTCTTTTCTTTTCCAACTCTGAGAAATTTGACTCTCTTTTATTTTTCATAAACACAGTGATCACAAAAATCCAAATCAATTTGTTCAAGATCTAGCAAAAAATTTATTTTGTGAAGTATCTACATCCCCTTCTCACTCATGTTTCCAAGCCTATGATGCCACAATGTTGTATCCACTCCTGTAGAAGATAAAGAGATAGAAGAGTTAGTATTACTGGTACATAAATACAATGTACCTACCTTTTCTCCCTTTTCTATCACTAGTGATCCTTTTGAGACCTTCCACACCTTATCTGTAAATATGGATATACAACCTTCACTTGCCAACTACCCTATTGAAATTAGATTTTTCCTTAGATATGGAACATGTCTTATCTCTTTGAACAACCATTGGTTTCCATTCTTTTTCTTTATTTGTACCTTTCTCATTCCAACAATTTTGCATGGTGAATCATCACCCAAATGAACAGGTCCAAAATCACCTTGAACATAATCTAAAAAATGTTTCCTATGGGGTGGCATGAAATGAAGCCCCTGAATCTACTACCCAATACTCAGAAAAATTATCTATAGAAAGAATCAAACCATCTTGTAACACATCACCTGTTACATTTACTTCTTGATTTTTCTTCTGTTGTCCATCTCTTTTTTTATTTGGAGCTCTGCAGTCTTTCTTTAGATGTCCTTTCTTCCCACAATTCTATCACTCTATCTTTCTCAATATAGATTTGGATCTTCCCTTCCTAGAATTCCCTGGGTTCCTTGATCCCTTTCCTCTATGTTTTTGTCTTCCCCTGTTCTTCGTGTTTAATGCATTACCTGATGTCTCACTTATTCTTTTCCATCCTATTTCCTCGCTAAGGATAACACCAATAACATCATCAAATTTTAAAGTGTTTGAACCAGAGATAATGTTACTTACATCCATGACCAAGTCGTTCCAAATTTATGGCAATGAGCACAAGATTAGAAAATCCCTAACCTTATAATCAAAGTCAAATTTTAGAGAACTTAGCTGATTAGTAACCGTATTAAATTCATTTAAATGATCTACAACAAACCCACCTTCTAACATATTCATATTAAATAATATCTTTATTAGAAATACCTTATTGGATGCCGAGGGTTTTTCATACAGTTTATTCAATGCATCCATCAACTCCTTCGTTGTCTTTTCTTTTGAAATATTGAAATCCACCCATAGTGTCAGGATCAACTGTATCGTTCCTAGTGCCTTTCTGTCAAGAACCTCCCATTCTTCATCCTTCATGGCCATTGACTTATTTGATATTCCATTGAATGGTAGGAATAGATCCTTCTAATATAAATAATCTTCCATTAACATCTTCCATAATTGGTATTTTTTGCTGTTAAATTTATTGACCCTAAACTTTCCATCTTCCACGATTGCTCCCACTTGAACCAGGAACCCTCTTTTCCTACAAGTTACCATTCTCTTTGATACCAGTTGTTAGAATAAGAGCATCACATAACAATAAAATAAAAACAAATGCATAAATAAAACACAAAATATACACAATACAATACAGACATAAATATATGTGGTTCACCTAGTGTGGGCTATGTCCACCAGAGAAATTGCCAGGTCCTTCCTTTTTATTATCCAACAAATGAAGGGATGAAACTTACAACATACCCACTATAACTTCCTCTTTTTTATCTCACAGTATCCTCTCTCAGAATACAAAATTTTCATTGATAAACAACCACAATACAATTCCCTCATAAAAGAGGGTTTCCTTCTAGGGAAAAAAACCCTAACATAACTTCTAACGTCAGATCTGCGAGCTTATAATGAATGGTCCAGATTCACTATGAAATTGCAATATACATTTACAAGGAAATTTTTCCTTCGAGGGATTCTCCCCTGACCCTCATTGGGGAACACTATCCCCTGAACCCCCGCTTGCACCCAAACCCCCCAGCCAAGGGGATGAGCCCTCTGAACACCGAAGGGGGGGAAATCCCCCTTGCAACCTCTCCGTGTGGAGGGGTGTATAGTCTTCATGGGGTATAAACATCGTTGAATTTTTTTTTCTATGAAACATTAAGATAATCAGGATCCACAACCAACACCAGGTAGACATACTCAGACTCTAAATGAGTATGGCCGCAAACAATAAACTGTGGATCCATGTCATCAATAAGACCATAACCACGAGACAATACAATGTGGATATACATCATGAAATCAATCATAGCCAGCAATATATACAATGTGGATCTATGAAACAACATATATATGTCAGGAAGACAACGAGCACTGAGGAAGGTGACCCGGAAGTCTTCAAATACAAGTGATATACTCCATCACAAATTGGGAGAGGATGTTGTAAATGAATGATGTGGCCACTGCCACATCATTATTTTGTTGTTCTTTATCAAAATATCCCATTTTTTTTGTTGTGTTTGTCGTCGCCAGGTATGACCATATGGCCATAGCTCTATTTTCCTTTTTTTAACCAAAATACTTTGGTTGTCTCCGCCGCCTCTGCATATGTCCACATATGGGACATAGCTATTTACCATAGGTTAAACTTGGTGCCTTAGTGACTTGGTGCCTTATTGAATGTTCATGACTTTCTGTTCAGTGAATTTTTATTATATTTACTCAAGAATAAGAATCCATCGCTAAATATAAAATGCACATGGAGGTATCACCGGAATCACCAGACTCCTCTTCAAACTCCTCTACACTATGTCTCGACCATCGATCCACCAAGACACTCAGAATATTTAACCACACACTTTCATATATTAAACCCGATCTGGTTTAACCGACCACCTGGATTCTCCTCTATGCATTCTCATTCCCTCTCTAGTGCGGTCCAATTATTTAGCCCACTAGACACAGGGGCTTTACGTTGCTCCTTCTTGTGGATTCAAGGTCGGTTTGGTTTCATTAATCCAACTATGTACATGGATTATATAACTCAGAAACCCTTCTATTTTTGTTGGCCCAATCTCTTCTTTTGGTCTGATTCCACTTTGTTTTTATACACTCTCTTCATGCCCGAAGGCTTACATATTTATGTGGAAGATAAACTTCCAGACCATTGAAACATATCCCTAAAATCTTGTAACTAGTTACAACAATAACACTCTTCTACCATCTATATTGACCCACTCTCTATTCTTGATTACATATATTAGAGGATCAATAAGTTTGAATCCTCCATACTTAGGAAAATCCACACTAACTCAACTAACTGCTCTAATAAGCAATCTACATAAAAATTAGGGAAAACTAATCCCCTTCTTCATAAAAACCTTATCCTTATAGAATATAACTACAAACTGAGGGAAATATAATAATTCATTAAGAGCTAAGGCTTATTCAACAAGGTTGATTATGTGAGAATATGCTCATGCAACAGACTCTCAATGTACCAAAAAAAATTCATGATCTCCTGATCATGGTATTCAATTGTTGAAGTGGTCCCTGATCCTACTGTTGTTTTTCAAATGCTCTATTGTATTGTTCTTTCGTTAATGTCTTCATTCTTCCAGGATCCCAAACTTTACTTTCTTGTTGTCCATTTGCCTTGTTTTCACACTCACCTTCATCCAATTGCTCCTTGACATTGATTTCCTTCTTTACCTGTTTTGCAATTCCACTTGGGCATCTTTGTCAAACACTTCCATAACTCATCCAATTCAATGTCCAATCTTATCCTTTGTTGGTACATGCTATTGCTGAAAATTGTATGCTTCAAATATTCAGATAAACTCCACAAGGTTAGTGATATGTCTGCTTAACACTCCTTGTTGTTCTTTATCAAAATATGTTTATGTCCATATACTTTGAATTTTCACTCATTTTTCATCATATCAACAATGCTCTTCTTTATGAGAACTCTATCCCATTGTGCTTCATACAATGTGCCATAAGTGTATAAGACACTTAGTTACCTCTTCCATGGATGCTTTGTGAAAGACTGCCTCCTTCCATCTAAAAAATTCTCACTTATGTATTCATTTTCACACCTAATAAACATATTATAGAAAACATTGTGCTTATGACATTCTTGAATCCCATTCTCAGTCATAAGTAAGACCGCTAACAAAATTTGCTTGCCTTCACTATTTTCCACAACAACTGTGTAGATTACTTCACCTTCATGTATTTTGTGTACAATTACCACTCCTTGAACTTCTAGTTCACTTCATGTAATTCCCTGGTTATATTTGGTACCTTCAATCTCTCAATTGTTTCTCAATACAATTTCTTGCTTTGCATCCTCCTGTTGTATATGAAATAAAATTTCGTCTCTATTATTTCTTTTGTTCACCCATTTGAATGAGTTCCTCCCAAATCTAAATATATTAAATCCTTCATATGCATATCCTTGAGCTTTTTCCCCATTTACATTTCTTGAACTCTTGTTGATTTCAACAACGTCTTTGTTCACTTGGTTGTCCTTTAAAACAAATTTGTGTTTTGCACTTCTTTGTTGTGCATTCTCTTCAAGATTTTCCTCATACTTCAGTGAGGCATATGGTTGCCTCAAAATCTCATCATAAGAATCCACTTGTTGCTTGACTTGCTTCAAATGAATATCCTATTCCTCATTTGTAAAATCCTTATGCTAACTTGATGATCCCTCGAACTTATCTTGTTCAACAACTGGATATACAATTTTGGTGTGGTCTTTATCCACCTTGTTCTCTTGTAGAGACTTCTTTCTTAGAACCATGTTGTTGCCTTCAAATACAACCCCTTGTTCATTATCTATCAACATACATTCACCGTTATTTAACAAAATTGGATCTCCTAAAGGTAATTCCAATACCTCAATATTTGTAATTTCTTTCATTTTATGTCCTTATTCAACCTTTGTATTTGCTAGCCAATCTTCCAACAGCTTTAATTCTTCATTAAAATCTATGGGAATTATATCTGAGTGTTGTCCTCTTCTTGGAATATTTTTCTCTTTCATAAGGTTGTTTTCTTTCATTTCCTCCACTAAATTCTTCTTGCCTTTGTCTCTTTGAGAAAAATTTGCATTGTCCTCTTTCTTTTTGACAACTTTTAATGATTGTCCATCTTCATGACTTGTACAACTTGCATACACACACAACTCATTAGTTTTAAAAATATGAGACTCTTGTGTCTATTTATATGACCCTAACATCCTTTCCTTGTGTTGGATTTAACTCTCCAAGCATCTTATAAGGTCTCCATTTTGAACCTCATCTTCTTCGTCTCCATCATCTTCTCTAAACATTTATCTCTGCTCTGGTTCACAAATGTGAACTATTTGTCCTACTTCCAAGGACTTTCTATACTCATCTTCCCTGATTTTCTCCTCTTTCTATGACCAAACATTCATCATGTGTCTCAAGATTTGCCTCAACTTGCTTGCAAACAATTGAACCATTTAATATTATTCTTCAAATTCCCGCCATATATATGGTCTTCCTCAACTTTTCCCTGTAGCAACATCATCATCATATTGATCTCTTCCTTCAACTCAGCTATTCCTCTATCAAGCTTCTCATTACTCATCTTGATTTTGCCAATTTCTCTGCCACTTCCTCTCATCTTGTTGTGGATTATTTCCTGTAAACCCTTCCTTTGACTATATCTAGTCATCTCCATTTCTCCCTTTGTGATCTTCTCCATGCTCAACTGTGCGCTACAAATATCCTCTGCAGTAATAGGTCTTTTGCACCCTACTAAAAAATACCTCACCAAGTTTCTCTCTCGAACCTAGCCTTTTGTTATCTCTGATTCGCTCATGTGGAACCTTCAAGCTTTATCTACTCCTCTAGGTTTACGTTTTTCTACTCACAATATCCTAAGAGATTCATATTCTCTTGTTCTTCTAGAAAAATCTACCCACAATCTCAATTGTGGCGCTACCTCAACAACTTCTACCCAACCGTAGATGGAAGTTGTTTTTCTTTCATTCTCTCTTATAGCTTCTCTATCATAAGGGTTTTTTCCACAAATATTCTTTCTCCCGCTACTACATGAAAAAACACATATTCCCTATCCAAATTAACTACAAATAATAGAGACCAATTACCTACCAGATCTCATCGGATCTGCCTCTTTAATCTGTGTCTTCAGAAGCTTCTTCTCTGTCAGTTTCACGGTTCTATCCATTTGATGTATTTTTGTAGGTTAATGTATTTGGCCTAAATCAATTGGTATTAGAGTGTAGTAAAAATATTTGGAGGAAGAAATAAGAGTTCAAGGAGTTTGGAAAAAATATGATTCCAACATGAGAGAGATAGGTAGAATTATGAAACTGACAGAGAAGTAGCTTCTGAAGATGCAGATTGAAGAGGAAAATATGATGAGATCTGGAAGGTAATTGGTGTTTATGCTTTGTAGTTAACTTGGATAGGGTGTTTGCACCCAATTCGTCACTTGATGAGAAAATTAAGAGTGCTTACATGCCCAGTTGGGCTCTGCTAGGCATGAAAGCTATAAAAGGAAAGGTTAGAGAGAGAAATAACAAAACAAATAAACAAAAGACAAATTAAAACTAACTAAAACTACGAGCATATGGAAAAATGAAAAATAAATGTAAATGGACCAATATCACCAATGTATAAGCTGATCTGATTGATGAAATCCAAATACACAAAGAAGAAAGGGCACTTGGGTCCCTTCTTTCTCCAATGGAAGGCTCTTGAGGCCCTCACTACTTGCTCTCCTTACAATGAAAAGATGAAAATGTGGTTGAAAGAACTCCAAGCTTATCCACTCAAGTGAGAGGTGGAAAGACCTATGAAATGGTGCTGATTATGTTTATTGCCAAAGAATGAGTCCTTAGCAATCTTAGCAGCATAACAATACATAGAATTCCTTGAGAAAATGGTGGTCATTCATGGATTTTTATAGCCAAGCATTGGGTTATTATGCAACCTCTTTAGAATGTGAAAAGGGGCTCTTTAGGGCTCAATTAGGTCTTTGACCAGCCCACCATGAGGATTGAGCTCGGATTTGGTGTCAAATCGGCTTGGGAGCTGATCCATTAGTGGTTGGGAGGCCGACCAATTTCAATAAATGTGTCGTTTAGCAGGCGCACGGGTTTTTCTCCCAACAATCGTTCCTTGTGCACATATGTGCGCTTTGTATGTTGTTGTTACGCGCATAGGCGCGCGCACCCAGATGATGTAAAGCGCCTTTCAAATTTTTGGTCATTTGTATAGTTTTTTGACCCTTTTGCAATGCTGAGGAATTAATCTTGTGCCATGAATGACTTTTTCCTGTTTTGACAATGCGGAGTTCTTGTCGCCATGTGCGGACGAAATTTCAGTGATAACAGATGCCCCCTGATGGAGGAGGTTAGGAGCAAAATGTATAGCCGAAATCCATCAATGTTTCTTTGACTGAGAATGGTGTTGTAAGGGAGAGCAAGAGTGGGACCATGTAGAGCAATCCTTTGGAGAAGAAAGGAACCTGTAGAACCTGGCCTTCTACAAGGTGCGTAACAATATACAAGTGTGTACAAACGAGGTGGGCATGCCCCATGATCGTATGATGTAACTCTGACAAAAGATGACGGGAATGTTGGTGTAGACAACTGTAGCGCCCGCGGGGGCGGAATGATAAAGGCAGAAGACAATTCTGCAAAGGAACATACTCTGAACCATAGGTAATGTTCACGGAAATAAACAACGACGGTGATGTGGGCATTGGTGGCCCTACCAAGTTCAGAGGTCTTCGGCAACTGATAATAAAAAAATGCAATAGTTGCAAAGTAAGACCCACCGCAACATGAGAAAGTGTTGGCGTCGAATGTTATGGGGGTCAACGACATCAAGGAGCAATGGTGTTTCCCCCTGTGCCGTCCAAGATCTCTCATTGAATGGAAAATGAGAATCAAGATACTGTCGCCCTTCTGGAAAATTGTGTTGATGTCGACAAAAGGGGAACGCGACTCCCAGAAGAAAAGGGCTTCACAGAATCTACCGAGGTGAGGTAGTGGCAGAGGTACATGGACGAAGTCAAGAAGTGGGAAGACTCAAGACTGCCCTGGGTTGGAGGATGTATGAAAGAAACAATGGCCGCAACCGTGTGACAAGGTTGAGTGTCAGGGGGACGCCAAGACCGAGGATAAGTTGTGCCAGAGGCGGGACAAGGTGAACAAATTCATAGGGTAGAGGTAAGTGACCTGTGGAGTACTCTGAAGATATAGATAATGCCGGCGAGGGTAAATGAGAAGTAATGCTCCAACCAAGGGTGACATGGGTTGCGTGTGGCCAAAAGGAAAGCAGGTCGCCAACGGTGACGACAAAAGTAAATAACTGGAAATAAAAGGCGTTTGTACAATAAATAATGAATAATTGTGGAAAAATGTACAAATACAGAAATGGGTGCCCCAATGTGAGATGAGTGCCCTAGGGAGGGCAGAAATTTCTTGGAAAACTGATGAAGGGTGGGGGCCCCGTTGGTGAGTTTCTGTATGAGGTAAGTGAAATGAAGATAGGTTCGCAGATGGGCAAACTAATGGTGGATGAAATGGTGGGTTCATGATCCTGCGGAGGTGCAGGTAAAAAAGAATATAACCATAAAGCGATGATCTGGGAGTCCATATGGGAAGCTAGAAAAATGAGGAGAATAAGTATGTGGTTGATCTGCAACATGATGGACGACTACCGAGACTCCCATCCCTAAAGGGCGATGAAGAACAGCATGAGTGCCAAAAAGTGCCAAAAGGTGCTATGAATGGGACAACTCACGTGGGTGAGAATGCTACCGGATGACAGTACTGAAGATGCAACTGGAGGTGTGAGTACCGTAGAGCCGGGAATGGGTATCCTAAAGGCCAATATCAGAGGGTGTGACTGGAAATGTAAATGCAATACGGCGGGAGAGACTACATGCCAGTGCTGAGTATATACCTGAAGAAGTGATGTGGAGAGATGTTGATCAAGTACCTGCACATAGAACAACCAAATACCCAAAGTGAACAATATCTAAAGAGAATCAAAGATATGAGCATATATTTGACAAATGTGACTATGCGCGTGCGTACCTGACCATGATATGGAAAAAAAAAAAAAAGGCGCCCCGGGGGCCTAGGATGAAAAGATATGTAAAGCGATGTTTGCCATACCAAGGATCATCTGAAGCGATGTAAAAGAGATGTTCGTCAGGAAATTCGGTATTGATGGGGGCACTGGGTGTGTCGGAGGGAAGGGCCGAGACAACTTCTGCGAGAACGAGGGCCTTCTTACTCTTAGGTGTTGAGAACTCGAGGTCGTACTCTTGAAGGATAACGATCCATTGAGCGAATTTTCCGTTAACTTGGCGATGGCTGAGCAAGTATTGCATAGGGTTGGAATCCATGATGACCTTGGTGGTGCGAAGCAGAATGTAATGGCGCAGCTTCTGTACTGCAAGGACAACTGCAAGAGCAAGTTTCTCTTCATGTTTGTACTTTAGGGGTGGTCCTGAGAGGTTTTTACTGACGTAGTAAATGACGTGTTCACGATTGTCATCTCCGAGCTGGACGAGGACGCCGGCTACTGATATAGCTGATGCTGATACATAGAGGATGTAGTCGTGATTGTAGTCAGGTGCACTAATCAAAGGTGCATTGGAAAGCGCTGCTTTAAGATCGTCAAACGACTGTTGGGCATAGTCATCCCAATGAAAAGGGATGTCGTGATGTAGTAAGCGAAGGAAACCATGTGTGCGTATAGCGTAATCAGGAACAAAGCATCGCAGAAAGTTAGCTTTTCCCTGTAGACTTTGCAGTTGTTGCAAATTCCGAGGAGGTGGAATTTCGGTGATATCTTGGACTTTGAGGGGGTCCACGGTGATACCGCTTTGTGAAACAATAAAACCGAGGAGGCGTCCTGCGGTGACGCAAAATACACACTTCAGAGGGTTCAAGCGGATGTTATATTGACGACACCGTTGAAATATGATTCGTAAATCATCGAGGTGTTGTGTCTGCTTCTTAGATTGAGCGGTGAGGTCATCCAAGTAGGTGAGGATGATTGCAGACAGATCATGAAAGATGTATGTCATGGCCCGCTGGAAATTTGCACTGGCATTTTTTAGGCCGAAGGGCATGACACGATATGCAAACGTACCCCACGGTGTGATGAATGCGTTTTTGTACTTATCATCTGGATGGATTTGAATTTGGTTATAGCCAGAGAATCCATCCATAAAGGAGAGAGCCTCAAGGCCAGCGCAATCGTCGATAATCTGATCGATGAAAAGCGTTGGGAAGTTGTCCTTTGGACATGCGTTATTGAGATCGCGAAAGTTGGTGTAGACACGAATAGAGCCCTGTTTTTTGTCGACGGGTACAGGGTTGGAAACCCATGAGGTGTAAGCAATGGGGTAAATAAATCCGGCCATACGTAATTTGTCAATTTCGGCTTTGATGGCCGTGGCCTTGGATGGGTGTAGCAGTCGCTGTTTCTGGCGAACTGGTGTGATGTCGAGCCAGGTGTCGATGCGATGTTCGATGATAGAGGGGTCGAGGCCAGGCATCTCCATGTATGACCAGGCAAAAATATCCCTAAATTCATGGAAGAGGGCTTTATATGCAACAATTTCCTGAGGAGTGCAAGCAGCTCCAATGATGATCTCTTCGACGATGCCCGGTTTAATGGAAATGTCGATTTTGATGGTGGGGGAAATGTTAGCCAGATTACCTTCTTCAAAAGCATCAGGTGCAGGAATGGGATTGTTGAACCAATTGATAGGTCCTGATGGGATAAAGTCTTTGGTTTCAACCGCGTAAATGGGATTGTGGCTAGGAGGCATGAGGGCTTCCTATGAAAGGAAGATTGCACGATGATGTAGTGCGTCCCAGGGAGAGTCCGGGCGTTGTAGCTCTTCTAGTATTTCTTTGTCGCATTGGAAATGATGGGAATATAATGGATCGTGAGGAGTGATCTTCGTGATAGTGTGAGTGCCCCCTGCTGAAGAAACAGAGGGGGTATTTCTAGGAGAGGGTGAGGGCTCACTCGTCATAAACCATATATTGAGGTATTGAGGGGTACCCGTAGTAGTGGGATGGAGAGTCTCCGCAGGGGGATGAGCGGGAGAGTTGGGTGGGTTACGGGGTAAATCCTCAGACATGTCATCTAAGAACCAAGGAGGCATTGGGAGTGCCTCGGGTTCAGGAGAGATGATGTGAAGATTCTCTAGGGGCGAAGTAAGGTCAATTAGTGCCTCTGCGGGTTGGTGCAGCAGGGCTAATTGACGTTTCCGATATTCGATGACCATCGGACACTGGAATGTAAAATGAGCCAAGGAATCGCAAAGAGAGCAAGGGCATCTCATGCATTCATTGACTGAAGTGGTGACATAGCGAATGTCAGTGAGCGGTGTTGTGGATGACGTAGCAGGGCGTGGGTTCTTCTGAAAGTCTCGGCTTATGATAGCTAATGCCTGCCGAAAACGAGGTAGGGTTGGACAATGATGGGTGTAATGGCCATACTCAGAACAAATGGCACATGCAAACTTGGTATTCAACCCTTTACTACTGGAAGGTTGAGTGGTAGTAGTAGTAATGGGTGGTGTGGGGGTTGGGTTGGGGGGAATCAAATTCTGTAATTCTGGTAGCGATGGGTAGTTGTTGGTTTGGTGACCCTCTTTGTCACATAATGTGCAAGGTGGTGGAATGTGTGGAGGAAGTGGAGCTGTGGGCTCCTTCTTCTGTCTCCTGCCCCCAGCGGTAGCAGGGGGGGTAGGGAGTATGGGGGTAGTGGGGGTAGTGGGAGTGATTACAGGAATCATCATGGGGAGTCCTGCCTGTGGGCGAGGGACCATCTCAGGTGGATGTAAGTACCACACTGGGATTTCTAACACCATATTGGGTAAGGTGAGCATTGCGGCTACCTGGAAAGCTTTTATACCAGATGGAGGGTAAAAGAAGGGAATTTGAGTGAGGGGTCAGGGAACTGTCTCCCAAAGGGGATTAGGCCCTTGAGGAGGTGTGGATTCGTGGACTGTGGGGGTCGACGAGTTCGCAGGAGGCTCCTGTGGGAGTGGTGCTGCGACTGGTGAGATGTCAGGAATGACTGAAGCCTCTTGAGGAGGATGAGCACCCTCCTGGAGAGTTTCCTTAGAGGAAACAACGCATACTTGGCTAGGGGGAAGGAGTGGTGGTGCTCCATGGTACGTCCCTAACAAGGATGGATCTTTGAAAATCCCAGGACCCATCTCAACGAGTGGATATACATCTTTGTTTGAATGAATGAGAGGAAGAATGTTATTGATATTGGCATATGGGTTAGGCTCGTAATGCGAGACTTGGTTGATGGTCACAATCTTCCCATTATGAGGGAACATGATTGTCCGAAAGACGGATGATGCCACTGCCTTCATAGCATACATGTTGGTACGGCCAAACAAGATATTATAATCAATTTGAGCGTCGATAACTTCAATGTCAATGAGAATGGTTTTGCCCCCGAGTTCTATGGGGACATTTTGAAAGAGCCCTTCGAGGGATGATGGTCTCCCGTCATAAGCTCGCAATGTGATGGCGGAGGGTAAAAGGTCCGGGGGACCAAGTTTCTGCCATACTGTTTTGGAAATGATGCAGGTAGATGCTCCTTCATCGATGATACACCGATGGATGGTGATGTTCCGTATTTTGACTGGTATTTGAATAGCAACTGTGGCGGGAAGACAAGGTTCGCAGCTATCAAGGTCAAAAGTGATGAGTCGAGTATCAGCAGGGTCAACTGCCCCCAAGGTGGAAAGTAGTGACTTCCGCTGCATTGGACAAGTCTGGAGGACTTCTAGAACTGACATGGCAGTCGGGGATTGCGCTAAGTCATCGACCAAGATGTAGTTATGTGCTACCCTAGCCTGTGGGTTGTGGACATTCCTACGCAATGGAATGCGGGGGATGCGTAATGGTAGTTCGGTGGAAGGGAGAGGGATTACCAACGGAGGTCCCGTCGGTGTAGGGTTTGTTTCTGGAGGTGGAGGGGTAGACTCAGCTGTTGCAGGATACTGACGATTGCGTGTTTGCAGAAGGATTTCTTCCTCACTGGTGAGGAGAATTGTTCGCTCTGTTGGATTGTTGGGATTGTGGTACTGGCCCACCTGAGGTGGGGGATGCTGTGTGTCCTGTTGGGTGTTTATCACACCTTGATGTGGGATAGGATTTTGCAGCACGGCGGGAGGGGGTTGTTGTGCATATTGTTGTTGTTCCTACTGCGGGGCATGTTGCGCGGGAGGAGAGGGGAGGCTTCCAGAGTCTTTCAACCTTTTGAAATCAGCGATATGTGGGCAATGGTGAGTGTAATGACCATATACGCCGCAAAGGGCACAAGGGTGGATAGTTTTAACAGTATTCCGCCCTGGGCGTTTGTTGTTATTGCCCCCTTGGGGGTTTTGATTCCCTTGGTTCTGGTTTCCCCCAGTGGGTTGATGCTGTGGGGGTTGATTCCCGCCTTGACCTGGATTATTGTTATTCCTGTTCCGTCCTTTCCTCTTGGTGTTGTTTGAAGGATGAGTTGGATTGGCTGCGTTCAACTGTTCAAAATTTTGATATTGTTGAGCAGCAGAGGGTTGAACAAAGTTTACCCCCGCATGAGGATGTGGGGGAGCCATGGGTTGTGGAGGACCCGGAAAGGGAAAGTAAGGGTTCTGTGGTGGTGCGTCTCCATAAGGTACATAGGAAGGCGTGGCGCTTTCACTAGTACTATAAGGTGATGTGGAGGGAGGACCACTAGTTGAGGGCATAGGTGGATGTATGGGAGGTGCCGGTGGTGGTCCACTAATGGGTGGAGGTATAGCAACAGGATACGGCTATTGATAAGGGGGTGGGGGAAAATAAAGATTGCCCCCATATGCCGGCGGGTATTGAGGTGTTCCATACATCGGTGGTGGTTGGGGTTGTGGACCATGGTGTGTGGTGGCACCTATTAGTCCGTCTGCTGAGTGAGACATCCCAGGTTTGTCCTGGCCAAACGACACAGGTTTTGGCAGATCAGAAAGTACTGTGTACAAGTATCCTGACTGTGCGTAAATGAGGTCATATTGTTGAGCCTTACTGATGGCTTCCTCTTCTGACTGTGGGAAGGTAGAAGCTACATCCTTACCAAGGAGAGCGACAAGTGATCTAAGAAACCAGTCAAGGCATTACTGTTTGGTGGTTTCTGCTTTACACAAACTACGTCGCCTACACCACTCATGAATGTGGTCAGCGATGTGGGTGGCTGAGGACTGTTTGAAATTAGACAGTAGTTCAAGACCATTGTCATGGCAGATGGGTAATTGGAAGAAAGTTAAGAATGCTTTGGCTAAGGATTCAAAGGTCGTATGGGACCCTAATTTTTCTTCGACATACCATTTGGCTGAAGGGCCAGTAAGTGTGCGTTGAAATAATCGCAGTTTGACGGAATCCTCCATGATGCTATTGGAAGAACACCATAGATGAAAGGTCATGACATGATTGGCGGGGTCGTTGTTGTAGGAAAATCTGCCTGCGGACAAGTAGATCGACCTCTAAGGTTTGACCT
>ML778893.1:226599-277145 GCA_009831015.1 Picea engelmannii
TCCTTTAACTCCCTATGTGTGAGTTAATCTAGAAAAGCATGAAACTAGCCTAGATTGAACATGTGGCCATGTGTGGGCCCGTTACAAACTTTTAAACTCTCCTAGTTTTTTGATCTAAGAAAGTAAAATTGCAACAACTATCCCACTTTTGTGACATGTGGGCATGTATGGGCCCGTTACAAATTTAGGATGTGTTTGAAAAATGAAACTAAGAGGGGTCTCAAAAGAGCCTTTGTCCTCTCCTAAAAGTTTTGAAATTTTGTTAAGGGAGATGAAACCGTTTTCACAATCCTTTTCTGGTTCTCAAGATCGCTTAATGGCACGAGAGAAGAGCATACTCAAGATTGTTACTTGCAATTTCTAGTCCCAAATGTGAGTTTAAATGTGATTAGAATTGATGTTCAACTTAGATTTATAAATCAAAGCAAGCCATCCATGTGGCAAAAAGCAAAATAAGGGAAAATGATTTTTATCCACCTAAGTGCCTATGTTTGTTTGACTATCCCCTTTATAAGTTGAGGGGTCTAAGTGGTGTAGTATTTAGAGCATGCATATCATCATTCTTAAGAAGGAAAATGATTTTTCCCCACATCCAAGAGCTTACAATGCAAATTTTAGTTCAAATGCACGGCCTCCTGTGTGGACAGAGGCGCATATAGCGCCTACGCGCTGGCGGAATTGAAAAGAAAAGCGCATGCGTGCCCGACGCGCACCTGTGGGGTGGAATACCTGCGTGCCTATGTCAAAATCCCGAGAAGAAAAATCCAGATGGATTTCTCTCCAATTTCTGGTGAATTGACTGGTAAGCAGGTCGGCAGAGGCCGGTTTGTGAACCTGCAAGTTAATGAAATCAAAAGGAAAGAAAAAAGAACCCAAATGAGGGAGGATTTGATACCTTCTCCCCAGTACAGTCGCCAATCTGTTTGCACCCAATTCGTCACTTGATGAGAAAATTAAGAGTGCTTACATGCCCAGTTGGGCTCTGCTAGGCATGACAGCTGTAAAAGGAAAGGTTAGAGAGAGAAACAACAAAACAAATAAACAAAGACAAATTAAAACTAACTAAAACTAGGAGCATATGGAAAAATGAAAAATAAATGTAAATGGACTAATATCACCAATGTATAAGCTGATCTGATTGATGAAATCCAAAGACACAAAGAAGAAAGGGGACTTGGGTCCCTTCTTTCTCCAATGGAAGGCTCTTGAGGCCCTCACTACTTTCTCTCCTTACAATGAAAAGATGAAAATGTGGTTGAAAAAACTCCAAGCTTATCCACTCAAGTGAGAGGTGGAAAGCCCTATGAAATGGTGTTGATTATGTTTATTGCCAAAGAATGAGTCCTTAGCAATCTTAGTAGCATAACAATACATAGAATTCCTTGAGAAAATGGTGGTCATTCATGGCTTTTTATAGCCAAGCATTGGGTTATTATGCAACCTCTTTAGAATGTGAAAAGGGGCTCTTTAGGGCTCAATTAGGTATTTGACCAGACCACCATGAGGATTGAGCTCATATTTGGTGTCAAATCAGCTTGGGAGTTGATCCATTAGTGGTTGGGAGGCCGACCAATTTCAATAAATGCGTCGTTTAGCAGGCGCGCGGGTTTTTCACCCAACAACCGGGCCTTGTGCACATATGCGCGCTTTGTACGTTGTTTTTACGCGCATAGGCGCGCGCACCCAGATGATGTAAAGAACCTTTCAAATTTTTGGTCATTTGTATAGTTTTTTGACCCTTTTGCAATGCTGAGGAATTAATCTTATGCCATGAATGACTTTTTCCTGTTTTGACGATGCGGAGTTCTTGTCGCCATGTGCGGATGAAATTTCAGTGATAACATAGGGCATATGTGTTTTGGAAGGTAACAATAGGAGAAATATTATTTGTGGAAAACCACCTTACAACAAAGAAGTTGTAACAGAGAAGGAAAGAAGACCAAATTCCAACTGTGGTTGGGTAGAATTTGTTGAGGAAGTCCCACAATTGAGATTGTGGGTAGAGTTTTCTAGAATAAGAAGAGAAAGTGAAGATCTTAGGAGATTGTGTGTAGAAGTACATAAGCCTAGAGGCAAATCTTGAGACACATGTCTATGTTGGAAGAAGACCAAAGTGGAAAGAAAGGCGATTTTGGGAAAGAAGGCATGTACGAGGAAAGTGACAGCTGGAAGGAAGAACATCACGAGTGCATGCATGGAAGACCTAATGACATTAGGGTTAGGGTTTTGGGAATGTATTGTAATGGATGAAGAGCCAGAAAAGTATAAATACAGATACTTAGGTATCGTAGGGGGTTGGGTTTGTGATTGTTAGAGAGACTAGTCGTTATTATAGAGAGACGTGTTGTAGTGAGCCAATATGTAATATTTTGTTGTATGACCTATTTTGGTAAGTTGTTGAGCTAGAGAGGATAGAGGAGGGTAGATATTGATGGTTATAACGCAGGTTGGGGATCCTGGTGCAATCTAGTCTGCCTCATATAGATCTTACCCACTGGGAAGAATTGTAAGTGCACAACGTTGTATTGACATAATGACTATAATAAAAGAGCTGAGAACCAAATATTTGTGGATGTAGCCCAGGAGGGGGTGAACCACGGTAACACATGTGTCATGAGATTGAATGCATGTGTGTCTTTATTACTTTCAAGTGAATATTGATATACTAAATGAATGGGTTGTTATATTTACTGCATAATTGTTTAATAGTGTTTTGCATCAAGAAATTATAATAGATGCTTAGTGCACAGTCCTCATATCTCGCAGATTGATGCAAACACATGAGTCTTGCAACCACCCATTAAATCTATCTTCAGTGAGACTGCACAACACATTCTATGTGTTGTTTTGCCTTATGGTTTACCAAGAGGGATGATAGTTTTAGAGGCTTTGTTGGAAACCTGAGAAGATATGAACCCTGGGTCACTCAAGACAAACTCAGATAGTACATAGGAGATATTAAAACCAACAAATGGTTCTGTTTTCGTTGGTAGGAACGAAAGAGGATTGAGTATATGTGAAGAGGTAGAGCAAAAGAATATGAATGCAGGAAAGAAAGCAATGAGCCACTATGGGGATGTTGAGACTATGGAATCCCATAAAAGTAGACATCGAAAGCTGGTTAAATATAAAAGAGCTGGAGTTTTCACAGAAAGACAATAGAAACCCTAGAATAACACTGTGCAAATATCTTGAGAAATACGTGTTTACTGATTTTCATGAAGTATTTTTCTGTGATTTTCCACACTTATTGTAGGAGTGGATACTAAGGTTGAAGGATAACCACGCGACGAACTAAATCTGATAGCTAGATTGGACCCTAGTCCAGATTGAGTAGTTACAACAAGTGAACAAAAAATTCACCCGCACAGTAGATTTTTGACTAGATAGTATTGTGGCAGGTTTTATAACAGAGTTCGGAGTCAACATAGCGAAGTCGTATAGTGCAGTAGAGCAAGAGTTTCTACACAGAACTCGAGGAAGGTACATTCGATCGCTGTATACTTCTATCAAGATACTGCTATATAATAAAAGTGTAATGACAATGGAGTCAGATAACTAAACTTCCCTGCGTGCATGGGGGAAGGGGGGAAGCAATGACAGAGAAATGGGAAATGGAAGGAGGAAAGGATAAGGGAAAGAAGGAGGAACCCTTGGACTCAATCATGATGGATGATGACCAGATCAAGCGGATCATGGCGACAACTGGAAAGATGCATAGTGGAGAACCCTACCAATAGAAGGTGAATACCAAGAAGAGAGCCATATCCATGAGGGAAGGCTTGGAAAGTGACGAGGAAGAGGTAAAGGATCTCTGAGATGTGGAGCAGATTGAGGAAATCCTGCGCACAACATATGAGAGGTAAATGAGAGGTCTAATAACAGGAAGAGAAGGCAACAATCATATCCATATTAATATCAGTGTGGAACCCATAAACCCATGTGCGACTAATACACCAAAGAGAACACCATTGTTTAGACAACCGAAGTTCAGAAGCAGTTAGATAGCAGGAAGTACATCTACACAAAGAACATCAACTAGAGGAGCCAATTCAGACAACACTAGTCAAGTATCTACACCACGCGGAGGTAGTAGCTTAGCATTCAGAGTGGTAGGACATGATCCTACCATCAGGTTTCCATAATTTAAAGGAGAAGGGTCAAAGGAACTAGAAAAACATTTGTTCATCTATGAGAATATTTGGGAATTAAAATAGATCAAAGATGAAGATACTAAACTGGCACAATTAGCGATTACATTAAGGGATCACACACTGGATTGGTATATGAGTTTACCTACAAAAAATGAAACAAGGACAACCAAAACAATTGCAGACATCAAGAAAATGCTAATAAATGAGTTCTAGAAGCCGAGTTCATAGGATCAGTACATGAACGGGATGATCGAGATAAGACAAAAACTAGGAGAATTCGTATGGGAGATTGATCAGAGATTCAAACGACTGAAGGGAAAGATGAAGTATCTCATGACAGACATGCAGCATAGGCATTTGTTTGTCAACTCATTACTCTCACACTTGAATATCCACTGCGACAACAAAAGTTCCAGACGCAAGAAGAGGCTCTGCAGGCAGCCCTGCAACTGGATGAAAACCAGTACCACCAGATGGATCCATGAAGAACTGAAGGAGGACTTGAAGGAATTAACGTTTCAGTTAAACTAGAATAAGAGTAAAGACAAATGAGAATCCATCTGGTGTACCACATGTAGGACAAAAAGGCACCACAAGAACGAATGTCCAACATTTGCGCAGTATATGGTAGCAGAAATGCCAAATTCGTTACCAACAGGAGGATTATGGTGCCAAATTCGACAGGGTGACCTTGGGAAGACTGCCTGCCAAAACCTCTATGCCTTACATTTAAGGAGTGAGGTGAGGTTTCAACCACCTCCTCCCACCTTCATTTACCTCTAGCAGGGATCAGGATTGAGGCTGAGTTGAATTGGCACCTAGAGAACATGGTGACCCCTCCTGCAGCTAAACCCGGGGCTTTGGCCCTTTGCGCATCTCTTTTTATCACCCCAAGAGACCATGGGCCATGACCCTACACCTATATTCAAAGGCTCTTTTGACACTTCGTGTTTTAGGGTTTCGTAACGAAGTGCAGGAGCAACCCCCTATCTTTCAAAGTCCCGGTAATTGAAATAGCGGTTGAGCTTGATCATGTGCCACATGTCCCTTTGGCTGGATGGGTGAGATGATTTCATCATTTTGGGATCTGCCTTGCCACATGATAAACTCTGGTGCCCTTTTCCCAGGCATGTGTCCTTTGTGATCGGGTGCCAAGACCGTGGGCCCAACCCCTGGGGGATTTCACATTTCATGTTTTGGCAATTTCAGATGCAGTGGAGGAGTGACCCCCTGTCTTCCAAAGTCGCGGTAGCCGAAATAGCGCCCAGGCATTAATCGTGTGCCACGTGTCTCTAGGATGGACGGCCTAGATCAATATTTAAATGTGGGACCGCTTCTAGCCTGGACCCTCCACCGTGTTTCCTCCAAGATTAGATGGTCGCGATCCCTTTTATCGAACGACCATCATTTTTTCGGCGCTTGGGGCTTGACTTTCCTGAAAGGCCCCATCTGTGGTCTAGATCTGTGCCATGTGCCTTCCTTCTTTAGGCCCCGCCTCTCCATAGAACCCTGGGCTATGACCATGGGCCAGGCTCCCGGGGCTTCGCATTTCGACTTTCGGGGTTTTGCCTAGAAATGTGATATACTTGTTGTCGAGAACCCCGAAATGTTGACTAGTTTCCACCTGTCCCTACAAGATCGGACGAACACAATCATTTCGTGACTTTGACCATAAGGGATGAACCTAGGTGCTAAACCTCATGCAACTCCATGGCTCCAACTTACCCAATGAGCGTCGATCTGCCCTGTCGATGGATCCTCACCACTAAAAAATGCTCTTTGCCCACTTGCTTTATTTTAAGCCCGAAATGGACTTTCCGTGTACTGCGCTTGGCGCTCATTGCTGCGGCCTTTGAATAAAATGCATTTGATGGTTTTTTAAACCCCATTTCTTCACATTTTACACCAAGGGCCCGAAATTGGAGAGAAACACCCCCCTTACAAGAATTAGTGATAACATTAGGCTCCATGTGATCAAAATCTGGACCAGGGGTCAAAAACTTGCTCAATTTTCAAAGTGCTCGGAATGCAACGAAAACGGTGCCATTGTGTCCATCTCGTCTTCCTGATTCCGTTGGTATATTTACTTTCTCAAACGGAGTCTGTATGGAGAAGTTATCGCGATCTGTTCGCCAAGGCAAACAGTGAAAAATTTGATCCTGACTGTACCTGTCCGTACAGTCCGTACAGTGATGATGTGGCAGGGCCGTACAGTCCTTACGATGATCGTACAGCGTTGACGTGGCAGGCATTTACTGGTTAGTGTGGCCAAATAGGGTGTTGACACGTGGCATTTAATTGTCGAATGGAAAGGTGCCACGTGGCACCCGTTTATTGGCTATGGTCGATTGATTGGCTTTATAAAAATTTTATGGGTCCATGGGGTTCAACCCCCGGACCTCCTCCACTGTACAACGTACCAATGAACCTCCTCTAACCAATATGCCGCCAATCATTTCTTGGTAGATGTGTCAACGCATAATTATTTAACTTTGGTTGATTTTAAATGGAAAGGGGGGTTGGGCCAGGGCTAAGCCCCGACCCGTGGTCCTATTATTTTACCATACGACCATTGTAAACGGAGGTGGCATGCAAATTTATATTTCAATTATAGTCCACGGTTGTATTGAGTTTAAAATATGACCATATATATTATTTGGGTGCGCGGGGATTGGTTAAAATTTTCAGCCCGCGGTCATTTACGTTGACAGGTGACCAATATACAATTGATTGCGCGCGCGGGGGTGTTTTTAAATGGAGCCTGGGGTTCTATCATGTTATATATATGACCGTGCCTTATGAGGAATGGGCGTGCAGAATTATGTTGCAATGTGTAAACCCGTGGTTCTTTGGTGTTACCCCATATGACCGGTTTATACCTTTGACCATTGAACGCATGGGGTTTTCAAACGATTAACTTTTGTGCCTAGCCACTTGTCACATATCCATTGAACGGTGGCAACAGGTGCCTATTTTAGCGCTGGGACGTGGCCACATGCCCCCCATGCGCCCAACACCTCCGTCCTCGGGGGATTTAATTTCGCTAATGGTGCGACAGTTTGACACCAATTTCAGAATGTGTGAGTGTGCTGGGTTTAGGCACAAAAAACGCCTAGAAGCTAGGTTCATTCACACACAGGTGCGAAATGGCGAACCAGTGACAAGAGCTTGAAGGGGAAAAATGCCAGGAGGCCTAAATTCTTGAGTTTTTGGCCAAATGAGGTGTCGAAAAATCCCAGCTAGGGGTTTTTGGATGTTTTGAGTCCATTGGCACTATTTTCACAGGCATTTGAAGACTTCTTTTGTAGGTTTTTAACCATTGAAGTTTGAGGAAGCTCTAGGGAGCTTGAAGCCCTCATTGTTTGAGACCTTGCTCAGATGAGCACATGTCTATTTTCTGTGACTGAATAGTCATTTTTGACTAGTTATTATGCTCTGAACACATTGGGATAGGTTTTAGATCCATTAGAGGACTTTTATAGGTGTTTTTTCCATAGAGAAGCTCAGGGAAGCTTGGAGGCCACATGTAGAAGAGGTCATGACTGGATGAGACACGATCTATTTTCAGAGTTCTAATAGTCATTTTTGGGGTTTTTATGTATTTTGAACCCAATGGTACAGTCTATAAATCCATTGGAGTTGAGCGGTAGCTTGTAAAAGAACATTTGACAAACTAATCCCAAAGAGCCAAGTCCATTGAAGGAGGCTCAAGGAGATGTAGCCCAGAGAGGGGTGAACTCCTTTATCATCTTGGTATTGTTGTGAGTTTGTTGTGTTATTTGTTGCACTTTATGTTGTTGTGTATTTGTTTATAGCACATAATTAACCTTTTAAAAGAACATTTCCTCACACATGAACATTGACAAGAAGAAGCAAGAACTTAACACATAAACCATCTTGCATATTTTAACACATGAAGCAAGGTCCTGTAAGGTTTATTTTATTGAAGTAGAGGGTGCTTGCATAGCATAACAAGTCAGCCTTCTATTTTCATATCACCATGGGGGATAGATTCGTCCCTTTGATGCTCTAAGAACTCATTTTGTAGCTCCATTTGCCTTCTATTGGGTTATGGAATCGAGCTCAAGACACCTTGCTAAAAATACATGTCGATAAGTAAAAAAAAACAAAAGAAAATGCTCCAAGGAGCTTATTTATGTACAGTCCTAAAATATTCTACTTTGTACATGGGGCTAGGTGAAAGCAAATTTCCACCATAGCCAATCAAGTAACTTCCTGAATGGAAGCTCCTTCATTCTGTTGATGATCACCAGCAGATGGTGTAACCGTGACAGCAGAACGAATACACTCTTCAACCCCTATTCACAGGTTGAAGTTGAGAGGAAATAGGGTGGCTCCAAGTTGTGAAGGAAATACAACTCCATGTATTCCTCCACAGGCTCATAGGACCAGTGGAAAACTCTAGAAAATTGGTGACAAGAAGCCTCCTCTGCTACATAGCTATTCACACGTGGCTGAATATCTCTAGTAGGCCCAGGAGGGTGAAAGGTTGGTGTAGGTTGACTGATCTCAAGTAGTGGATGCTCACAGGTAGGCTTTGGACAGGAGGCAAACTTCTCCTCTTGTTTCTCCTCTGGTTCTTTTGGTTCTTCTTCTTGGCTCTTTCAAGGGTCAGAGTCATAATGGCCATAAACAGGACCCGTGGGAAAGCTATTTTCCTCATCATGTTTCTAGAGAAGGTTGATTTCCTCTCAATGTCCTTCATTTGTGAACATAGGAAAAGGCTCTGCAATCTTCTCTTTACCAGAATGATCATCAAAGATGGGTGAGCACAAAGCTCCCCCATCTTGTAAAAAAGGAATGATCTCCCAATCTTTCTTTTCAATCCCAAATGTAAATACATTATGGGAAATCTTGTGAAGGAAAATAGAACAATCCTCTTCCACAGTGGCTTCTTCCTTTAAATCTAAGATAGTAGGCTCATCAGGGGCAGAAACTAATGCCTCTACCACTATGAAATCTTCATAATCGCCCTTAGTAGAGTTGTCAAGAGCATATTCTTAAAGGGATGGAAAATCCTCTGCACATCGTTCAACTTCCCACCTGTGTAGTCTAGAAGTGAGAGATTTTATCAGTTCCATAACTTTGCCCCAAGCATCTTCTCCCTCCTCACAGCCTTCAATCTCATAACCTTCCTTTGATGCAAATGAACGGGGATGAGAAAGGACTGATTTCTGATCCAAATCATCAGGATCATTCTCACATCCTACGTAAGAAGCAACTCTATCTTGTATACAGTCATTATATCCCTCACAATAGTTATGACAAATTAACTCAGAGGGATAAAGCTTCTGACAATGGGTGATGAAAGCTGCATGAAATTCTATGAGTGAATAAATGATAGAAGGGGCTAAAGAATGATACCATTTACAAGCATCCCCTGCTAACGAGGACATGAACATTTTCATTAATACATCCTCCTGATGTATCTCCTATTGAGGCATGAGTTCATGAAATTCTTCAAGATGTCGAGCAGGGTTGTCCTCTACATGCTCCCTAAACATAGGAAAATAATCATGCCATTCATCCGGAGAAGGGACAACATTGGGAAAACCAGGAGTAGTGGAAAAATTGAAAGGAGAAAACTCCGAGCTAGGAATTTTTCCATTTCGAACCAGCGGAGTCGCCAATCGATCCTTGAATCATGGAGTCACCAGGTGAAATATTCACATAGTTGAATGTGTCTGGTCTTTCTTCACCATCAAAGGCCAAATATTAACGTTGTGTCCTCCTAGGAAACTTCTCAGCCTGAGAAAGTTGTTGAAACCTTATCGAGAAAGCTCCTCTGGGTCAGTTTTCAGGCGTGCTAAAGTAGCCACAGCTGAAATAGTGAAGTGGAAACAATGGAGTCTCCATAGTGGAGTCACCAAGTGCATCATAGCAATCTTCAAGGGATTTGATGCTTGATGCAACTTCAGAATCAGAGGATCAATGTCGTTCAATCCCAGGGAAAATTTTCAACTTTGTCCCTGACAATGGTGCCAGAAATGTTAGCACCATAAGTCACTCCTGGATTATAGCAGGAGTAAGCCTGATACCCATCAGTTTGAATGTCACGATTGTTTATAAAGGGTGATCGGATGGAAGAGAACTGAGAACCATATCTCTCTAACACATAAACTAGGCCAGACATGCACAAGCAGATGAGGTCTTGGTTTAACTTCAGATGGTAAGTTGTAATAAGGGTGAGTAGGAGGAAGACTTCTGTGAGAAAATGCAAAGTTTTGTTGTAGGCGTCAAGCTTCTAATAGCCTGTAGAAGAAAA
Source organism: Picea engelmannii (assembly GCA_009831015.1). Taxonomy (NCBI): domain Eukaryota; kingdom Viridiplantae; phylum Streptophyta; class Pinopsida; order Pinales; family Pinaceae; genus Picea; species Picea engelmannii. The sequence goes on from ML778893.1 coordinate 237,040, forward strand.
ACTTGAACACAAGAACATCTTATATTCAAATTGCAGAAACACTAAAAGAACATAACAACGTTATAACAAAACCTTTATCATAACACAGTCAAAATGATTCATGTGAATTAGTCAATCATGAACTCTTTTAGTATGGGATAGAAACTAGATTGAAAAGAGAGATGCCTTTCATTAAACAAGAAATTTCACATACAAATACATAGCCAGGAAAACCAGTGCTTCATTAAAACATTACAGTTGGGAGATTTTCTCTACCATCCCTCCTTACAAAAATACAAAACTGAGTATATATACTCATATCAATTCGCCACCTTGGCAGCAGGAGGGTAGCTAAGACATTAAATTCCAAACTAGCATGTGCAGTCTCATCTATTCATACAAGGACATTAAATTGGCATGGGTCTCAGAAAATCTCTCAATAGGGTGACCTTGGGCAGATTGCCTGCCAGAACCTCCATGCCTTACATTTAAGGAGTGAGGTGAGGTTTCAACCACCTCCTCCCACCTTTGTTTACCTCTAGCAGGGATTAGGATCGAGGTTGAGTTGAATTGGCACCTAGAGAATGCGATGACCCCTCCTGCAGCTAAACCTGACTCTTTTTCCCTTTGCGCAGCTCTTTCTATCACCCCAAGCGACCATGGGCCATGACCCTGTGCCTATATTCAAAGTTGCTTTTGGAACTTCGCATTTCGGGGTTTTGTAATGAAGTGGAGGAGTGACCCCCTGTCTTTCAAAGTCCCAGTAACCAAAATAGCGATCAGGCTTGATCATGCACCATGCGTTCCTTTGGCTGGATGACTGAGATGATTTTGGTGTTTCGGGACCCACCTTGCCACACGATAAAAGTTGGATCCCTTTCCTCAGGCCTGTTTCCTTTGTGACCGGGTGCTAGGACCATGGGCCCAATTCCTGGGGGCTTTCACATTTTGCGTTTCGGCGATTCCAGATGCAGTGGAGAAGAAACCCCCTGTCTTTCAAAGTCTCGATAGATGAAATAGAGTCCAGGCATTAATCGTGTGCCACGTGTCTCTGGGATGGATGGCCTGGATCAACATTTAAACTTGGGACCACTTCTGGCCTGGACCTTCCACCGCGTGTCCTCCAAGATTGGATGGTTGCGATCCCTTTCATCGAACGACCACCATTGTTTTGGTGCTTGTGGCTTGAATTTCCCAAAAGGCCTCATCTGTGGTCCAAATCTATGCCACATGCCTTCCTTCTTTAGGCCCCGCCTCTCCATAGAACCCTGGGCTATGACCATGGGCCAGGCTCCTGGGGCTTCATGTTTCGGGTTTCGGGGTTTTTCCTGGCAATGCGATATACTTGTTGTTGAGAACCACGAAATGCTGACTAGCTGCCACCTGTCCCTACAAGATCGGATGACCATGATCATTTCATGACTTTGGCCATAATGGATGAGCCCAGGCGCTAAACCTCATGCAACTCTATGGCTCCGGCTTACTCGATGACCGTCGATCTACCCCTTCGATGGATCCTCACCGCTGAAAAGTTCTCTTTTCCTACTCGCTTGATTTTAAGCCCGAAATGGACTTCTATGTGTACTGCGCTTGGCGCTCATGGATGCGGACTTTGAATAAAACACATTTGATGTTTTTTTAAACCCCATTTCTTCGCATTTTACACCAAGGGCCTGAAACCGGAGAGAAACACCCCCCTTACAAGAATTAGTGATAACACCAATGAACTGGTATATAGACCAGGAACTGTGCAAAGGACCTGCGACCTGGATGACATTGCAATAGAATTTTACGGTCACTTTCTCATTCAAGCATGATAACCCCAACATAGATACAAATCTTAAACAGATAAGAGGACTGATATTCATCAAAGGACCATAAGTTGAACTCACAAAAGAAGAACAACAACAGAACAAACAAACAGTCAAGGAACTGTTGTCATGTTACCATGTACAAGAGGAAGCACCATATGAAGACAATTTTTGTGATATTCAGATCGAAGAAGCAGAAGGTGGAAGAGAAGTGGAGGGACCACCTATAGAATCAAAAGTTATTTTCGTGTCGATCAAGGTAAATAAAGTCAATATTGGGATGATTGAGCACCCCAAAATGGCCAACATTGAATATTACTGGGATGAGAAAACAATGGAAAGCATAGCAGAGTTATTGCACAAATACAGTGACATGTTTCCCACAACATTTACAAAGATGAAGGGTATATTAGGAGAACTAGGAGAGATCAATATACCACTCATACTTGAAGCGAGACTGATCAGAAAATGACCATATAGGTTGAATCCAATATATAAGAATAAGTTCAAAGCTGAGATCGATAGGATGCTCGAAGCCATAATCATAGAACCAGTCAAAGAATTAGAATGGATAAGATCGATGGTAGTTCAGGACAAGAAACAAGGAGGAATAAGGATATGCGTTGACTTGAGGAAGTTGAATGATGCATTCCTACATGACCCGTTCCCTACACTTTTCATGGATGAGGTGTTAGAGAATGTGGGTGGACATGAAGCTTACTCATTCACTGATGGATTCTCAAGCTACCATCAGATCAAGAATGCACAGGAATACAAATATAAGACCACATTCGCCATGGAATGGGGATCCTACCAATACAAAGTCATGTCGTTTGGACTGAAGAATGCACCAACAATATTTTCCAGAGTAGTCATCACCGCGTTTAAGTTATTCATCCACCAGTTTATTGAGGTATACTTGGACGATTGGACAATCTATAGTCGATTGAAATACCATGTAGAAATCTTACGACTGATGTTAGAAAGATGTAGGAAGTGCCATATATCATTGAACATAAATAAATGCATATTCGGAACACCGTTTGGGATACTATTGGGCCACATAGTATGCAAACAAGGTTTACTAATAGATCCTGCAAAGATTGTAGTAATTGTTAACTTGCCACCACCAAAAAAAGACTGTCAGCTAAGAGAAACATTGGGACACACAGGATACTATATAAATCATCAAAGGATATGCACAAATTACTGTGCCAATGGAAAATTTGTTAAGAAAAGATACAAAGCTTCAGTGGAACGATGAGTGTCAACACGGTCTGGATACCCTGAAGGAAAAAATGGTCACCGCACCAATATTAGTATTTCCATACTAGAAGAAGAAATTCCACATGCATGTAGATGCATCAGCCATAGCACTTGGAGCTATATTGGTGCAGCTAGGAGCGGGAGATTTGTATCACCCTATAGCATTTGCGAGCAAAAAGTTATCAGAATTAGAACAGAACTATAACACTACATAGAGGGAAGGCCTAGCTATGGTATACGCACTACAGAAATTCAGACACTACTTAATGGGGAACTACTTTAAGATGTTCATATATCACTCAGCCTTGAAATACTTAGTCAACAAGCCAACGTTGGGGGGGAGAATCTGTCAATGGTTACTATTATTTCAAGAATTCGACTTTGAAGTAATAGTCAAGCCAGGAAAATTGAATGCAGGACCTGACCACCTATCAAGGGTTACAAATGGAGAAGAACCTATGAACTTAGAGGAAAACTTTCCATATGCAAATCTATTTTTAGTTCAGATCACTGACGATTACTTTGTAGATATCATTCAGTACTTGAGCATAGGTACTGCACCACAAGAATATAACACTGTGTAGAAGAAAAACCTAGTAGTTTGAGCTGCAGAATATCAACGGATCGTAGGACGCTTATACAAAATAGGTGTAGATAGCATCCTATGAAGATACATGTTAGAACACAAAATACTAAGGGTTTTAGCAGAATCTCATGAGGGAATAGGAGGGCATTATGCAGGAAAAGCTACCATGAAAAAGGTATTATGCACAGAACTATGGTGGCCAACCATTCACCGAGACTCGAAGGAATACTGTCAAATATGCGATGTCTGTCAAAGGGTAGGTAAACCCAACAGAAGGGACGAGATGCCATTATGACCACAAGTAACATTACATACATTCGATAAGTGGGAAATAGACTTTGTAGGACCGAACAACCCACCAACAAAAAGAACAAGAGCAAGGTACATTATCACAGTGACAAAATACCTAACAAGATGGGCAAAAGTTGCACGAGTGAAGGATTGCAACACGAAAACAATAGCAAACTTACTATTTGAACAAGTAATTACTGGATTTGGGTGCCCATGAATTTTGATGAGTGACCAAGGCATGCATTTCATAAATAGCACTATCAGCACTATGACTAAAGAGTTTTAAGTCCATCATCAGAAGAGCACACCATATCAACCACAGGCAAATGGCATAATAGAGGCATTTAACAAAATCCTTGAGAATGCACTAACAAATATTTATAATGTCAACATAGATGATTGTGACCTCAAAGTACCAATAGTATTATGGGCTTACAGGACAATGTGTATGAAGCTGGCAGGGCATACGCCATTTAAACTGGTATATGGCCAAGAAATAGTAGTTCCAATAGAATTTCTGGTACCCAGTTTGCGCGTAGCAGCAATTACACACATGACAGAATGAGGCACAGTACATGAGAGACTAAATCAGTTTATGACCATGGAGGAAGACCAGATCTTAGCAGGGTTTCACCAACAAGTTCATAGAGAAAGGGACAAAGCTTGGCATGATAGACACATCAAGAAGAAAACCTTCAAGGAAGGATATTTAGTACTGATGCATGACAGTAAATCTCTTCAACACCCAAGAAAGCTCATAATGCATTTTCTAGGACCATATGAAGTAACAACTATCACAGATGGAGGAGCTATATAGTTGAAATACTTAGCAAGCGCATAACTTAGAGACATGATCAATGGGAGCCAACTGAAGATGTACAAGGATATTCAACCACCCACAACGCAGTTTAACAAAAACAAAAATTGTACATTAAACAATACCAACAAAGCCACAGTGCACCGAAAGAAGAAGCAGCACGCACAGGAGCAAAAAATTGGTGAGGATAAGGTTAATGAACAGGTCAAAAAGAGAAAACAAGAGAGAAACAAAAAGACGGTAAAAGTAGTACAAAATGATGAAGTTATGCAGAATTGAATGACGAAAAGGACCGACGGGACGCCACATTAATCGCACCAACTAGAGATGACAAGACAAAGTAATGGAAAGTAAGAAAGAAACAAAGGTGCATTGAACCCAGAACCAAGGTAGTATACTCGACAAGCTTCATGTAATACCCATACAACACACAGATATGAGAGCAAAGATTCCATTTGCGAAAAGAGAATAGACAAAGAGTGATAGAAGCTAAGGAACACAGAGAAGAGTTTAAAGAGGTCACAGAGACCAGTCAAACTCAGCAAACATTTGACACTCACCACCATGGCACCACCAAAGAAAGTAGAAGCAAGCCAAACTGCCAGACAACCCAGAGTTAGAACCAGTTCATGGATACAATTGGAGGAAGGCGAACAACAGCCGCTGGAGATTTTCAATCTCGACGAAATCTAATGCAGGAGCATCTCTCCATGTCAGCCAGCCAGCCATCCAGCCACGTCAAGTGCACGCATTCAAAGCTGAAGAGAGGCGCAGTCCTCATTTTGATTTGAATTGAATGTAATTAAATGTTTAAGTTGTTGAGCTGTGAAGTCGTGCCTTTGTGCAAGCTGTAGATAAGATAGTCCTTTAATGTTTTGTATGGTTGAGATCTAGATCAAGATGTTGGACTAGACAACCCATTCAATGAAATTGAATAGGGTAGGTAGATTGGAGGGAAGACCTCGAAGAGCCCCCTCAAGTAAAAGAGATTTAGGATCTCATTTTGTGTAGGTGGATAGAATAGAGGAGTGAGTGTGTATAGAGCAGAAGAGAGAAGAGCCAAGACCTTGTTACGGGTCGTGCTCACGAACACCTTGTATAAACAAGCATTTGCTATTTTAATATAAATAGAAGCAGTTTTTTCTGCATGTATTTCTGTGTTATGTGGGTGTTTGTGAGTGTTCTATTATGATATGAATGTATGTTGTAGATGCATGTTAGGCATTTGCAGGAGTTCTTGATTTCAATCTTGAGAAGTCTTTGAGGCTTCACACCAAGAGGGTGTGACAGAACACTGTGAGTTCTGATAGTCGTGCACAGGGGATGCATTTCTGAACTCTGCAGATTCAGACAAAGACGTTTCAGGTGGGCACAGAAGCTAAAATCAACAACTCAGGAAAAGACCTGTGAGGTTGTTGAACACCTCAGGAGGCAAGGTTGTGGGAGAAGAACACAGTTGCAGACAGAATCTATGAGGAGTTCTGTGAAGCTATGCCAAGTGGGCATTGAGCATATGCATAGTGGTGCATTGAGAAGAACTCTATTGTGAGTTCTTAAGGAGAACCAGAATCACTAAGGATTCTAAAGAGATTTGCCAAGTGGGCATTGAGCAGGTGCAAGGAGTGCACAGAGGACAGAATTGTTGGACGTTCTGTGAAAAGATACTCTGCCAGGTGGGCAATGAGACATTGTGCAAATAGGCACAGAGAGAAGAGAACTCTTTGAGTTCTGTAATTGAAGGAAGAATCCACTGAGGGATCTTCACAGGGTTGTTGAACACCCTGCAGACTCAGCAAGAGGTTGCTTGAGTAGAAGGATAGCCAGGAGGGCACCCAATTTCTCCATCTGTGGGAGAAGAAAGAAGGATAAAATCCCTTAGGGGTCTGAGCGTTTGACTAGCTCAGGAGGGACAGCACTGTGTGTGTGTGTGAAGACTCTGTAAGGAATGCAGAGGTCGAAGAAATATTTGGTGAGTTCAGAGTTCTCCAAGCTTAGGAGGAATAGCGTCATGGAGAACATAGGCGAGGCTTAAAGTTTGAGAAGCTCGTAGAAACAGAGCAAAGGCCGAAGCCCTTGAACCACTTGGAATTCTTCCAAGGCTGGGAAGAAGTGCGCAAGCTTGAGAAGGGGAAACGCCAATCGTTGGATCAACCGAAGAGATCTAGAACATTGAAGATCTCATGTCCAGGGAGCATCAGAGCGAGCACACAGAAGGAGGAGATCGTCAGTCGTCAAATCTCATTCAAAATACCAGTCAGTCATTTGATTGGTAAGGAGTTGTGCATGGTTTAACCCTTAGCGCAGAGAAGCGGGTACAAAAGTCCCGAAAGGATTGACATATCGGGATATCGACATTCGGGATATCGAAGTTCTCTAGGTCGAGAAAGTCGGGACATTTCAGGTCTCGAAATAGCGAGAGTGAATCTGAGCCGTCCGTTTGTGGAGACGTGTGGCGGGGATCAAGCGACCCATCGGTATATCGGCTACCGAGGTTTTAAGTTGATAAAGAATTTATGTCATTGGGGTATCAGAAACTCCGAAATCGCGAGATTGGATTAGGGTCATCCATCAGCTGGGACACGTTGGTGAGATTGGGAGCCCGTAGGCATTTCAGAGATCGAAGGGACAAGATGCTGGAGCATTTCATCATCAGAAGTCGCGAAATCGTGAGAGGCGATCAGAACCGTCCATCATAGGAGGACGCGTGGAGGAGATCAGAGCATTCGGGAGATTTCCCGAAAGAAAATTCGTCCATTGACATTATGGGAATCAGGAAATCGAGAATCTTGTGGACAAGAAGTCCATACATTTCGGAATTGCGAAGTCCGAAATCCAGATAAGGAGGAAAGATTCGTTGTGTGGGGGCTAGCTGACATCATATCGGGATATCGGGGATTCCAAGGACAAAGTGTCTATGCTCTTTGACATAAGAAAGTCCGAAACCCCGAAAAGGAGGTAAGGCTGCAATCTTATGAGATAGTGGTCACGTGGGCTAGGAGTTTAGCCAGGATGGGCTAAGGCCAAAACGGGGTGCATCGGTATTTCAGAGTTATGAAGTCCATGAGGACAGGGGACTCTTGACATCGGGAACCATAAAGTCCCGAAACTCGAAACTGAGTCGGGGAAGATCATTGTTAAATGCAGAAGAGTCATGTGGGATAAGAGCAGGACCTGTGGATCGGGTTTTTAATAGAGATTCCAGCAGGGAATCAGAAGAGTCACTTTGGCTCATCAAATCATTGATCGATCCTGTGAGCAGGAGCACGAGGTGGTGGTCGTGTTTTACTGCATCAAGTGGTATCATAGCCTGATTCTTTTCTGTATATTTCAGATGAGGGAGGCATAAGAGGTAAAGAGCACTCTAATACACATCAAGTGGTATCAGAGCAGGGACTTCACTTGTATATTTCAGGTGAAACGAGAAGGTAAAGGAAGACAAAGCATTGGAGACTCTATGGTGATTGTTCGTGGGTAGGCAGCAATCGAGAAGACAGACAACAGGACTGTAGGAGGAAGATGGAAACACTCAAGGTACAGAGTGACAGCAACAGGTTTGCTAGGAGAGCAGACAGAGACAACAATATGGCTACTAAAGGCCATAGATTTGCTGGAAGAAAGGACCTAGAGCTGATGAGTGACGCAGAATGGGATGAAGAACTCGCTGAGATGAACGCGAGACTGGATGAAATTGCAATTGAGATGCGGCAGGATAAGAGGTCGAGATGGATGCGCGAATGGCCTATGAAGAAGCCGAAGATAAAATGGCCAGTCAATGAGTTGATGGCTAGAAGGTAGCACAGGTTGTTAAGAGGGTGGTTGAGGTATGCTGAAAACCTCAATGGACCAGAAGAAGAAATGGTTCAGATATGTGAACTAGAAACTGGGAGAAATCTCAGTGAATTGGGATCAGCCTGGGATCTCAAGAACTGCCAGGAGGGCAGAGAGGAAATTCCCAATTTCCAGGTGGGAAACGAGTTGAGATCACTGCAGGATCTCATAGACTGTCAGGGGGACAACCAATGAATTTCACATTGCCAGCTGGGCAATGATATGAGGTCGCTGCGGGATCTCATGGACTGCCAGGAGGGCAGCGATAGGTTTCCAGATTGCCAGGTGGGAAAGGAAACAGAGATGGAATTAGTTGATTCCATGGATTGCCAGGAGGGCAGTAGAGAGATCCCATATTTCCAGGTGGGTAGGGACGAACAGATGAGACTATTTAAGAATCTCATAAACTCAGAGGTGAGTTTGGATCAGCAGGTGCAGCTGACAAAGGAGGAGTATCTGAGGGATCTTCTGATGATTGGGGGAATCGAGGTATTCTTACCACTTGCCCAAGGAGAGGCATAAATCTATGTTGTAGATGCAGCAACAGTAGAAGAACAGTTAGTTGTGACTGTCAGGGGAGAAGGATTGGAGCAGATATCTGAGGCTACCCAAACAGGACAGGAAAATGAGCATTCTGAGGAATGGCTCAGTATTTTCAGCCAGGAGACTGAAAAGACTGCAACATGGGAGTTTGCAGCAGCAGAATAAGAAGACAACATTAGTTTGGCTATGAAAAATTCGAATCCCTGGAGAGAAGGGTGAAAGTGAAGAGCGTGCACATCCAACAGGTGAAGTTGGAAGCTGATGAAGAAGAAAGCATGGGAGATCATGATGATCTACCCAATTGCAGAAAATTTTTCAAGCTGGGGAGACTGCAAAAACAGCACCAGCCACTGGAGCAGTTGGACGAAGTGATCAAGGAGATTAGAAGGCTGATGTTAAGGTCAACAAGGACTGCCAGTGAGGAGAGGCTGAGAAGAAAGAAGGAAGCAGCGCAGCAGCAAGGAGATGGAGCAGATGAACAGCCCCAGAGGATGATTTGGGATCCAGGAGGATTTCAACATCAAAGATGGGAAGCTCATGAGCAGGAGCTCATGAATTTTGCAGCTGAGGAGTATGATGCAGGAGCATCTCTCCACGCCATCCAACCAGCCATGTCAAGCACACACATTCAAAGCTGAAGAGAGGCACAGTCCTCATTTTGATTTGAATTGAATGTAATTAAATGTTTAAGATGTTGAGCTATGAAGCCGTGCCTTTGCGCAAGATGTATATAAGATAGGCCTTTAATGTTTTGTATGGCTGAGATCTAGATCCAAATGTTGGACTAGACAGCCCATTCAATGAAATTGAATAGGGTAGGTAGATTGGAGGGAAGAGCTCAAAGAGCCCCCTCAAGTAAAAGAGATTTAGGATCTCATTTTGTGTAGGTGGATAGAATAGAGGAGTGAGTGTGTAGAGAGAAGAAGAGAGAAGAGTCGAGACCTTGTTACAGGCTGTGCTTAGGAACACCTTGTATAAACATGCATTTTCTATTTTAATATAAACAGAAGCAGTTTTTCCTGCATGTATTTTTGTGTTATGTGGGTGTCTGTGAGTGTTCTATTATGATATGAATGTATGTTGTAGATGTATGTTAGGCATTTGCAGAAGTTCTTGATTTTAGGCTTGAGAAGTCTTTAAGGCTTCAAACTAGGAGGGTGTGACAAAACACTGCGAATTCTGATAGCCGTGCACAGGGGATGCATTTCTGAACTCTGCGGATTCAGACAAAGACGTGTCAGGTGGGCACAGAAGCTGAAATCAACAACTCAGGAAAAGACTTGTGAGGTTGCTGAACACCTCAAGAGGCAAGGATGTGGGAGAAGAACACAGTTGCAGACATAATCTCTGAGGAGTTCTGTGAAGCTATGGCAAGTGGGCATTGAGCATATGCATAGTGGTGCATTGAGAAGAACTCTACTGTGAGTTCTTAAGGAGAACCAGAATCACTAAGGATTCTGAAGAGCTCTGCCAAGTGGGCATTGAGCAGGTGCAAGGAGTGCATAGAGGATAGAACTGTTGGACGTTCTATGAAAAGATACTCTGCCAGGTGGGCAATGAGACATTGTGGAGATAGGCACAGGGAGAAGAGAACTCTTTGAGTTCTGTAATTGAAGGAAGAATCCACTGAGGGATATTCACAGGGTTGTTGAACACCCTGTAGACTCAGCAAGAGGTTGCTTGAGTAGAAGGATAGCCAGGAGGGCACCCAATTTCTCCATCTGTGGGAGAAGAAAGAAGGATAAAATCCCTTAGGGGTCTGAGCGTTTGACTAGCTCAAGAGGGACAACACTGTGTGTGTGTGTGTGAAGACTCTGCAAGGAATGCAGAGGTCGAAGAACTCTTTGGGGAGTTCAAATTTCTCCAAGCTCAGGAGAAATAACATCGTGGAGAACGCAGGCGAGGCTTAAAGTTTGAGAATCTTGCAGAAACAGAGAAAAGGCCGAAGCCCTTGAACCGCTTGGAATTCTTCCAAGGCTGGGAAGAAGTGCACAAGCTCAAGAGGGGGCAATGCCAACCGTTGGATCAACCGAAGAGATCTGGACCATTGAAGATCTCATGTCCAGGGAGCATCAGAGTGAGTGCACAGAAGGAGGAGATCGTCAGCCGTCGGATCTCACTCAAAATACTAGTTAGCCATTTGATTGGTAAGGAGTTGCGCATGTTTTAACCCTTAGCGCAGAGAAACGGTTACAAAAGTCCTGAAAAGATTGACATATCAGGATATTGACGTTCAAGATATCGGAGTTCTCGAGGTCAAGAAAGTCAGGACATTTCAAGTCTCGAAATAGTGAGAGTGAATCTGAGTCGTCCGTTTGTGGAGATGCGTGGCAGGGATCGAGCGACCCATCGGTATATCGGCTACCGATGTTTTAAGTTGACATAGAATTTCTGTCATCGAGGTATCAAAAACTCCGAAATCGCGAGATTGGATTAGGGTCGTCCATCAGCTGGGAAATGTGGGCGAGATCGGGAGCCCGTCGACATTTCGGAGATCGAAGGGACAAGATGCCGGAGCATTTCAGCATTAGAAGTCGCGAAATCGCGAGAGGCGATCAGGACCATCCATCATAGGAGGACCCGTGGAGGAGATCAGAGCATTCAGGAGATTTCCCGAAAGAAAAGTCATCCATTGGCATTACGGGAATTGAGAAATCGGGAATCCCGTGGACAAGAAGTCCATACATTTTGAAATTGCGATGTCCAAAATCCCAATAAGGAGGAAAGCTTCATTGTGTGGGGGCCAGCTAACATCATATTGGGATATCGGGGATTCCAAGGACAAAGTGTCTATGCGCTTTGACATAAGAAAGTCCAAAACCCCAAAAAGGAGGTAAGGATGCAGTCTTATGAGATAGTGGTCACATGGGCCATGAGTTTAGCCAAGATGGGCTAAGGCCAAAAGGGGGTGCATCGGTATTTCGGAGTTCTGGAGTCCACGAGGATAGGGGACTCTTGACATCGGGAACCATAAAGTCCCGAAACCCGAAACTGAGTCAGGGAAGATCACGGTTAAATGTAGAAGAGTTATGTGGGATAAGAGTAGGACCTGTGGATCGGGTTTTTAATAGAGATTCTAGTAGGGAATCGGAAGAGCCACTTCGGCTCATGAAATGATTGATCGATCCTATGAGTAGGATCACGAGGTGGTGGTCATGTTTTACTGCATCAAAATCCCATCACCATACACAACACTAGTAAACCCCACACCTATGGTGGAAGAATCCCAATAGCCAACACTGGAGGGCACGAACGTAGATACGTTGGTAGAGGCACGGGAATAACATAACCTGGAAGAAAAAAACCTCAACGATGTGAAACCAGAAAACACCAAAGAAACTTCAAGAGTCAATGGAACGACGACGAATCAGGAAGCAACAGTCGAACCAGATGAGTCTCAAACAACCATGTCAGACCACCCATAGGAAGGTACAGTGGAAGATGTCATAGAATGGCCAGAATGGTATTCCAAAGTACAACCGGTAGCCACTGGAACTTCGAGCCATCCACCACCTAAGAAAGACAATAAGTAGGTACCGAGGTCACTTCACAAGCAACCCATTGCAGCCCTCATTTTACCACGTATACCAAATGGGGTACGAGTGAAATAAGACTTTCTAGGGCATATCGAAAAGCTGAAATACTCGGATCACGATGTAGTAGACATAGAAAAATTCCCAGAATTTGCAAAGAGAGTATACTTAGATACTGTGGGCATAAATCTGGTTGGGGAGCCGATTGACCAACCACTCCAGTGGGCCACAGGATTGGAGAAAACAAGTATTTCATGTCTACTAGACCTACCACACTTTGGCCGAGGACAATATGCAAGCAGTTGTGTCAAACAACTGATGGCGGGAACATATGGTTGGATAAGATCGTCTCAATAGACATGGAGATCATCACACACATTACAGGATTGCCATCCCAAGGCATGGATCCCGCACAGTTTTGCGATGACAAAACCAAAGAGAAAGCACCAACAAAGGAAATAAAGAAGAAATACGACATGGACAGGAGAATAAGAGGAATCATCATCAAAAGAATCAATGATGCCGCAACACAAATGGCCGCATAAAGTTTGGCCTCTAAGCTACTAAGGAAATGCCGCAGAGAGGAAATTTTGGCTGGGGTTGTTGCAGTTGTAGCTCAATGCGCCGAAGGCACCATAGTGAGCTAGGAACCCTATCTCTTGAACTTGTTCCTGGATGACTGTAAGTATGCATAGGATCTAGGTACAGAGTTTCACTATTCATGGCTAATCATGTTGATAGCTATCGTAGGATGGAAGGAACCGAGATACAAATTCTTCGACACCAAACCCAAGACGAATTATGGAGAGAGGTACTTATCACTTGACGTTGCGGCGGATGCTAAGCATAATAAAATGAATGCATATGTACTCGAAGGATACCTTCATGACATGCAGGAAGCCATATCCAACATGTGGAGAATAACACCAAAGCTTGTCACACAGTACCGGGACATCGCCAACTTAAAGGCTACATGAAATGCGATGTGGATACAGGTGCAGAAAGACCCCAATAAGCAGTGGCTATAAATGCGCTACTTTATCATGGAAGGAAACATCAACATGGTGATCAAAGACTGGGAAGACGAGTGGAAGATTCCAACCCCTACCCAAGAAATACCTACAAGGACAACAAAAGATGAGGCAACGTTGGAAGAAACACAGACTCAAGAAGTCCCAGTGCCCAAGAAACGGAGGACGGGCCCGACAAAAACAACACAGACAAACGAAGGGGTATCTAAGACAGGGACCTAGAAGGGGAAAAAGAACACTACAAAGCCAACTCAAGTGCAACAGAAACAGGCTGAGGCAACGCAGGGGACCGCACCAAGTCCCAAATCAGAAGAACTAGGTGGGAATAAGAGGCCAGCCATGCAGATAGGATGAGTGCACAAGAAGATGAAGGCGCAAATAAATCCTCCCAAATACACAATCACAGAGGATGATGGAGAGATGATAAATCAAATGGTCCAGGAATGCATATCTAAGGATTTTGACAATGATGCGCACCACAGGGATAGAATTCAAGAGGAGTTGGTAGACATGTGACAATTCCTAAAATAGATAGGAGAAACACAGATAACGGGAAGCAACATGGGAATAGGGGCATCCACATCATGGACAAAAGAAAGACTAGAAGAAGGCGAGCACGACACAATTCATACAATACCGCAGTTGAGTGCAACATTTCACATTACACCCAGTATGTTGCACATGGACGAGATCGTGGGGAAGACACCTCTCAAGGATTTAGCCCAGATCCAACTTGTATTTCTGCAGATACCATCCAAGGCTCTACACAAATTGCAAGTTAGCATTACCTAGGAGGTACAATCTCATGAATGCATGGATTTAGCCGAATTACAGCAGGCAATGGAGAAGCGATATGTGATGGAAATACTATGTGAGAAATCTAAGTTTGAAACTCAAGATGAGAGAGAACGCGTGAGCAGATTGGAATGAAAAGTGGCAGGAACTTACGAGAAGATTTCAAAGACCACGCAAGAGATAGAGGAATAGGTCAGCACACCAGGCAACTTGTTCGATAAAGCAACACAACTTTGGACAAAGTTAGAAGAAGATAAGAAAGTCCAGAAGTGGTACAAGGAAGAATAAAGGATAAGCACAACTATCCAAGACCTCAAGAAGAGGCAAAAGACAATGTCCATCACGGAGTGCATCAAAGGGCCGTAGGACATGAAGAAATTGCAGGCAGAACTCACCATTGTGCAAACACAGAAGAAGGAGCATCATGATCAAATGGAATCATTTCAATAGCGGGTCGTAGAAGTCCTAGGACAGGTACAGGAAGCCGAGACACATAGAGCACAGACCCAGGTAGAGTGCGCACAATTTATTAGTGACGAAATTGTAGCCTAGATAGTGGGCATACTCAAGGAGAAGACCACGCAGGCGCAAACACAGGAAACACAAATCAAGGAAAAGTTTTAGGCAGTCACCAGGGAGATCGAAAATTTGTGTTAGGTGTCTCAGGATGAGCCACATGTCAGTTTTGGGGGCCTATTGGAAGCATACCAAAGAGGAAATAAAGGTGATTTTGGGAAAGAAGGCATGCACGAGGAAAGTGATAGCTGGAAGGAAGAATAACACACATGCATGCATGGAATACCTAACAACATTAGGGTTAGGGTTTTGGTAATGTATTGTAATGGATAAAGAGACAAAAAAGTACAAATACAGATACTTAGGTATCATAGGGGTTATTATAGAGAGATGTGTTGTAGCGAGCCGATATGTAATATTTTGTTGTATGACCTATTTTGGTAAGATGTTGAGCTAGAGAAGACAGAGGAGGGTATATCTTGAGGGTTAGATCAGAGGCTGAGGAGCTTGGTGCAATCTAGTTTGCCTCATATAGATCTTACCTACTGGGAAGAATTGTAAGTGTGCGATGTTGTATGGACATAATGACTATAATAAAATAGTTGAGAGCCAAATATTTGTGGATGTAGCCCAGGAGGGGGTGAACCACGGTAACACTTGTGTCATGAGATTGAATTCATGTGTGTCTTTATTTATTTCAAGTGAATATTTCTATACTGAATGAATGAGTTGTTATATTTTCTGCATAATTGTTATAACAATGTTTTTCATCAAGAAATTATAATAGACGCTTAGCGCACAGTCCTCATATCTCGCACTCAATTCTAGGCTGCAAACACATGAGTCTTCTAGCCACCCATTAAAGCTATCTCGAGTGAGACTGTGCATCACATTCTATGCGTTGTGTTGCCTTCTAGTTTACTAGGAGGGTCGATAGTTTTAGAGGCTTTGTTGGAAACCCAAATAGACATGAACCCTGGGTCACTCAAAGCAAACTAGGATAGTATATAAGAGAGATTAAAACTAACAGTTTGCTTAACACTCCTTGTTTTTCTTTATCAAAATATGTTTATGTCCATATACTTTGAAATTTCACTCATTTTTCATCATATCAACAATGCTCTTCTTTAGAACTCTATCCCATTGTGCTTCATACAATGCTCCATAAGTGTTTAAGACACTTAGTTGCCTCTTCCATGGATGCTTTATGAAATATTGTCTCCTTCCATCTACACAACTCTCACTTATGTATGCATTTTCACACCTAATAAACATATTACATCAAACATTGTGTTTATGACATTCTCGAATCCCATTCTCAGTCATAAACATATTACTGAAAAAAAATTCTTGCCTTCCCTGTTTTCTACCACAACTGTGTAGATTGCTTCTACTTCATGTATTTTATGTACAATTACCACTCCTTGAACCTCTAGTTCACTTCATGTAATTCTATGGTTATATTTGGTACCTTCAATCTCTTAATTGTTCCTCAACTAGACAATTTCCTGCTTTGCATCCTCCTGTTGTATATGAAATAAAATTTTGTCTCTAGTATTTCTTTTGTTCACCCATTTGAATGAGTTCCTAACAACTCTAAATATATCTAATCCTTCATATGCATATCCTTGAGCTTTGTCCCCATTTACATTTATTGAACTCTTGTTGATTTTAGCAGCATCTTTGTTCACTTGGTTGTCCTTTAAAACAAATTTGTGTTATGCACTTCTTTGTTGTGCATTTTCTTCAAGATTTTCCTCATACTTCAGTAAGGCATATGGTTGCCTCAAAATCTCATCAGAAGAATCCACCTATTGCTTGACTTGCTTCAAATGAATGTCCTGTTCCACATTTGTAAAATCTTTATGCTAACTTGATGATCCCTCGAACTTATCTTGTTCAACAACTGGATCTGCAATTTTGGTGTGGTCTTCATCCAACTTGTTCTCTTGTAGAGTCTTCTTTCTTAGAACCACGTTGTTGTCTTCAAAGAAAACTCCTTGTTCATTACCTGTCGGCATACATTCACCTTTATTTAACAAAATTGGATCTCCTAAAGGTAATTCCATTACCTCAATATTTGTAATTTCTTTCATTTGATGTCCTTCTTCAACCTTAGGCTTTGCTAGCCAATCTTCGAATGGCTTTAATTCTTCATTAAAATCTATGGGAATTATATCTGAGTGTTTTCCTCTTCTTGCAATATTTTTTTCTTTCATAACGTTGTCGTCTTTCATTTCCTCCACTGAATTCTTCTTTCCTTTGTCTCTTTGAGAAAAGATTGCATTGTCCTCTTTCCTTTTGATAAATTTTAATGATTTTCCATCTTCATGACCTGTACAACCTATATACACACACAACTCATTAGTTTTAAAAACATGAGACTCTTGTGTCTCTTTAGATGACTCTAACATACTTTCCTTGTGTTGGATTGAAATCTCCAAGCATATCATAAGGTCTCCATTTTGAACCTCATCTTCTCCGTCTTCATCATCTTCTCTAAACATTTATCTCTTCTCTGGTTCACAAATGTGAACTATTTGTCCTCCTTCCAAGGACTTTCTATACTTAGCTTCCCTAAGTTTCTCCTCTTTCTACGACCAAACATTCATCATGTGTCTCAAGATTTGACTCAAATTCCAACCATATATATGGTCTTCTTCAACTTTTCCTTAAAGCAACATCATCATCATACTAAGCTCTTCCTTCAACGCAACTATTCCTCTGTCTAGTTTCTCATTTTTTTTGTGACTCGCAGAATCGTCAACTTGTGGTTCTCGTACTCATGTGACATGGGGTTGATTCCTGTCTACTACCTCTATAAACTCCAGTTGCATCCACACAAACCACAAGCATGGGGCATGGGTAAATCAGGGTGAGAATCTAACTTGAGACCTCATTTTTACATTTCCTTCCATTTACACGACACTTGTCAATTGGTCTATACCCTTGCGAACCTGTCAAGTTTCTCATTACTCATCTTGATTTTTCCAATTTCTCTGGCACTTCCTCTCATATTGTTGTGGCTTCTTTCTTATAAAACCTTCATTTGAATATCTCTATTCATGTCCATTTCTCCCTTTGTGAGCTTCTCAATGCTCAAATTTGAGCTTCAAATAGCCTCTGTAGTAATAGGTCTTTTGTACCTTGCTACAAAGTACCTCACCAAGTTTCTCTCTTGAACCTATCCTTTTGGTATCTCTAATCCACTCTTGTGGAACCTTATGAGATTTCTCTGCTCCTCTAGGCTTTTGTGATTCTACTCACAATCACCAAGAGATTCATCTTCTCTTGTTCTTCTAGACAACTCTACCCAAAATCTCAACTATGGAGCTTCCTCAACAACTTCTACCCAACCATAGTTGGAAGTTTTTTTTCTTTCATTCTCTCTTATAGCTTCTCTGTCATAAGGGGGTTTTCCACAAATCTTGTTTCTCCTGCTACTACATGAAAAAAAACATATACCCTATACAAATGAAATACAAATAATAAAGACCAATTAGCTGCCAGATCTCATCAGATCTACCTCTTTAATCTACAACTTTAGAAGCTTCTTCTCTGTCAGTTTCACAGTTCTATCCATTTGAGGTGTTTTTGCAGGTCAATGTATTTGGCCTACATCAATTGGTATCAGAGTGTAGTAACACTCTTTAGATGAATAAATCAGAGTTCAAGGAGTTTGGACAAAATATGGTTCCAACAAGAGGGAACTAGGTAGAACTATGAAACTGACAGAGAAGTAGCTTCTGAAGATGCATATTGAAAAGGAAAATCTGATGAGATCTGGAAGGCAATTGGTGTTTATGATTTGTATTTAATTTTGATAAGGAATATTTGTCTTGGTAGGTAACATTAGGAGAAAAAATATTTGTGGAAAAACCCATTACAATAGAGAAGCTATAATAGAAAAGGAAAGAAGACCAAATTCCATCTGTGCTTGGGTAGAAGTTATTGAGGAAGCTCCACAGTTGAGATTGTGGGTATATTTTTCTAGAATAATAAGAGCAGGTGAATCTCTTGGGAGATTGTCAGTAGAAGTACAAAATCCTAGAGGGAGCAGAGAAAGCTCATAAGGTTCCAGAGGAGAGAACCAGACATACCAAAAGGCCAGGTTTGAGAGAGAAACTTAGTGAGGTATTTTGTAGCAAGGTACAAAAGACTTGTTATTGCAGAGGCTATTTGTAGATCATAGTTGAGCATGTAGAAGCTCACAAAGGGAGAAATGGAGATAACTAGAGACAATCGAAGGAAGGGTTCAAAGGAAATAAGCCACAACAATATGAGAGGAAGTGTCAAAGAAATTGGTAAAAACAATATGAGTAATGAAAAACTTGATAGAGAAATAGTTGAGTGTTATAGGATTTTTGCTCACAAGGGTCTCATTGAATAATCAATAAATGGTTAGACTTACTATGGATTTCCTAGATCTAGACTTACACACTTAGATTCATAATCATCTTAGAGAGTAAGGAATATTTGCATATCTTACTTGAGGTGGTCCTTCATATTTCTCGATTGTTGCAGTCCTGAAACTCCAGATCCAAGCTCCACAATCTGCTTCATATATACAAAATATAAGAAAAACCTTCTATTATTCTCTACTAAGGATTAGAATGCTATATCCAATCTAATTCTAATCATATATATAAAGGAATAAATCATATATATCACTCATTCAATGAACAAAAATGATATGAGGGGAAAACAAAATGATCTATTAACAAATCATGGAGAATACATATCAAAACATACCTCAACTTGATGAATATTCATCCTCCTTTAGCCTCCTTGTTCCTTGCCTCTCCTTGCAACTCCTTGGTCAAGCTAGGCTCACTAACTTTTCGTTAGGATTATGGATACCTCTATAGTTACACAACATAACAATACTCTGGATTCTTCCCCCCTTTCCCAAGGATTTTCTTTGTTATATAGCTCTTGGAGGAGTCTTGGGAGAGGCTTATAGATCTTCTAGAGAACACTAGAGATTTGAATGATGTGAGTTCCTAGGCATTTGACATGAATATCCAAATCATCCCTTGTCTATCACCTCATAACTCCTCAATTCTAGAAGTCTAATAATGCTTCCCTTGTTGAGTCACTAGTGTCTAGCAAGGGCCTTGCTTGTTGTCTACTAGGTGTCACAGGAGGGCCTCCAAAAATTTTCAAAAAGGGGTGAAACCTTAGGAAAAAAATGTATTAGGGATTCTATCCTCTGATGACTTCTTCTCTGGCCTGTAGGGTGGTTTTTAAGGCTATAATAGATGACCCCTAATGTGTGAGTTCAAGAAAGGAGTGGATGGTCAAAATACATTACAATAATGTCCATGTTAGTCAATTCAAGGAGAGATCAAAGGAGGTTCGGAAACCAAAGTAGTCTTGCAATCAAACACCAAGGATGAGAATATACATAGAACAATCCCCTAGGTGTAATAAAAACAATATCACGGAGAAATAAAATAGAAACAAATGTGGAAATAAAACACAGAAGATACAAAATGCAATAGAGACACAGATATAAATGGTTCACCTAGTGTGGGATATGTCCACCAGAAAAATTGCCAGGTTCTTCCTTTCTTATTATCCAGCAAATAAAGGGACACAACCTATGATACACCCATTGTAACTTCCTCTTCTTTCTCTCACAGTATCCTCTCTCAAAATACAATTTTCATAATGATACACAACCACAATACAATTCTTTCATAAAATAGGGTTTCCTTCTAGGGGAAAAAACTCTAGCATAACTTCTACCATCAGATTTGCGACGTTATAATGAGTTGTCCATATTTACTATGAAATATTGATATACATTTACAAGGTAATTTTTCCTTTGGGGGCTTCGCCCCCTAACCCCCATCGGGTAAAGTTGTCCCCTGAACCCCCGCACGGGGCCCGCTTTACCCCAGACCCCCCATCCAGGGGGATGAGCCCTCCGGACCCCGAAGGCTAGCCAAGCCGCCCTACAACCCCCCCCTCCCATCTCCCCTTGTGGAAGGGTGTATAGTCTTGATGGGTTATAAACACGGCTGAAAAAAAATACCTATGAAACATGAAGATAATCAGGCTCCACAACCAACAATCTCCCACTTGGATATTGATCATAACAACTCCACCGTTGTTGTACCTTCTGGACTATACTCCACCTTGGACCTGACAAATTTCTGATCTTCACCTTCATTCTTGAATACCAACTGAAACTGAGCAGTAACTCAGTTTCTCCCTGGCTACTCCCTTTGTTAACATGTTTGCATGATTCTGGATAGTGTATATCTTTTCCAATTTCAAATGTCCATCTTCCAAGATGGATTGTATGAAATGGTACCTGAGATATATATTCTTAGTATTTGAATGGAAGGTTGAGTTCTTTGCAAGATGAATGGCACTCTCACTGTCACAGTACAACCTGTTATTCTCTTGCTTCTTTCCCAATTCCTCCATAAACCTTTGTAACCAAATAATCTCTTTACTAGCCTCTGTAGCAGCAACAAAATATGCCTTTGTTGTTGAATGTGAAACAACCTTTTGCAGTTTCGAAATCCAACTTACTGTTACTGCACCTACAGTAAAAACATACCCTGTGGTGCTCCTCCTGCTATCTTTATCACCTTCCATATCTAAATCAACATATCCATGTAGACCAATGTCTGAACCTCCAAAACATAATGCATGAGTAGAGGTACCTCTCAAATGCCTAAGAATCCACTTTACTTCCCCCCAATGTTCTTTACCTGGATTGTTCATATACCTACTCACAACTCCCACTGCATGTGCAATATATGGTCTTGTGCAAACCATCGCATACATCAAACTTCCAACTATTGATGAATAAGGAACCTGGTCATGTATCTCCTCCTGTGTCTTGGGACACATTTCCTTGGATAATTTGAAATGGCAGGCCAAAGGTGTACTAACTGGTTTTCCAATCTTCATTCTAAACCTCTCCAACACCTTCTCTATGTATTCACCCTAAGACAATGTCAATTTGCGATTTTTCCTGTCTCTTGTTAGTCTCATACCAAGGATTTTATTTGCAACACCCAAATCCTTCATCGCAAATGAATTATCTAATTTCTTCTTGAGCACATTTATATCTTTCATATTAGACCCTGGAACAAGCATGTTATCTACATACAATAGCAAGATAATATAACTACCATTTTCTAGCCTTTTAAAATAAACACGGTGATTAGAATGACATCTACTATAAACTTGTTCTATCATAAACCTATCAAACTTAAAATACCACTTCCTTGGAGCTTGCTTTAGGCCATGCAAGCTCTTCTTCAACCTGCATACCAAATTTTCCTTCCCTTTGACCTCATACCCCTGTGGTTGTTGCATATAAATCTCTACATCCAAATCCCCATGGAGAAACATTGTTTTTACATATAACTATTCAAGATGCAAACCTTCTACTGCCACAAGACTTAAAATAGTCCTTATTGAAGTCATCTTAACAATAGGAGAAAATATTTCATCAAAATCTATACCTTTCTTTTGTGCAAACCCCTTTACAAAAAGTCTAGCCTTGTATCCCTTTTTATGTACATCTTCTTCCTTCAACTCGTAAACCCATAGATTCTGAAATGATCTTTTTCCTTCTTACAATTGAACCAAGTCCCAAGTATGCTTATTTACCAAGGAATCTATTTCCTCTTTCATTCCTTGCTCCCACTTACTTTTAGTGTCTCCCTGCATTTCCTCTTCATAACATTCTAGTTCACCAGAATCAATCAACAATAAATTATACAATGAAGGAGAGTATTTTTTAGGGGGTCTACTTAACCTGGTAGATATTCTAACAACACTTGAAGGATTTTGAGGTACCTCTTGCTCCTTTTGTTGTACATTTTGATTTTCTGATACCTTTGGAATTTCTTTTTCAGTGATCTCATCAAGAACTATGTATTATGGTTTTTCCTTTTCCTGTTTCTTTCCCTACAACTGATATTTGTACATGAACTTCTCATTGTATATGAAATCTCTACTCCTAATGATTTTTTTATTTTAATAATCCCATAAGTGCTAACCAAAATCATTAACACTGTATCCAATAAAGGTACACTTCTTGGATTTTGCTTCAACCTTTGTTCTATTTTCTTTATCAATATGGACAATTGTGTCACAACCGAAAGTCTTCAGAAATCGATAGTTTACCTTTTTACCTTTCCATACCTCCTCTGGAATGACACCATCCAAAGAACTTGAAGGTCCTCTGTTTATCAAATAAATAGCAGTATCTATGACATTTGCCCAAAAATGTAAGGGCAACCCTGCATGCAATCTCATACTCCTTGCATACTCCATGATTGTCCCATTCAACCTTTCTGACACACCATTTTCTTGTGGTGTTCCTGGTACTGTCTTCTCTCTATGAATCCCATGGTACGAACAATAATCATCAAACGCCTTGCTGTAGTATTCACCTCCATTGGCTGATATGAGACACTTTAGCCTTTTTCTTGTCTCATTCTCAATCAAAGCTTTCCCTTTCTTAAAATTATCAAAAACATCATATTTTTTTTCGAATGCAACAAACCCAAGTTTTCCCAGTTGTATCATCAATAAAAGTAACATAATAACGAGAGACACCAAGAGATGATACCTGAGTCGGTCCCCATACATTTGTATGCACAAGTTCTAACCTTTCACTCTTCTTTTATTTTCCAACTCTGAGAAATTTGACTCTCTTCTGTTTTTCATAAACACAGTGATCAAAAAAATCCAAATCAATTTGTTCAAGATCTAGCAACAAATTTATTTTGTGAATTATCTACATCCCCTTCTCATTCATGTTTCCAAGCCTATGATGCCACAATGTTGTATCCATTCCTGTAGAAGCTAAAGAGATAGAAGAGTTAGTATTACCAGTACATAAATACAATGTACCTACCTTCTCTCCTTTTGCTATCACTAGTGATCCTTTTGAGACCTTCCACACCTTATCTGTAAATATGGATATACAACCTTCACTTGCCAACTACCTTGCTGAAATTATATTTTTCCTTAGATATAGAACATGTCTTACCTCTTTGAAAAACCATTGGTTTCCATTCTTTTGCTGAAAACTGTAAAATGCAGATTGAAAACAAACTTGCTAGAATGGTGGAAACTTATCTCTAAGAAGAGATGTGACGTCTATGTTCATTTGCAAGAAGATGAGTACAATGAGGCTCTAAATTCATTTTTACAATAAACATGAATTCCAAAACCCTATACATCCAAAAACCTAACCCTAGGAGATGAAGCGCCAAAAGTCATGTGGGCCCCGTTGGGGTAAGTTAGTACATCAACTTCATGGGGTCATAACTTTTGCATACAATCTTTGTTTAGGGCGCACAATAGCTCATTCGAAAGGTATTTATGAGGAGCTTCATTTAGGGGGCTCAATAAAAGACTTAGAATGTCATGTAGGTCCCTGATCACAAAAAATCATCGTTTAGGCCCTCAAAATGGCCCCGAAAGTTCAAGAACCGAAAAAATGCTAAAAATAGTAAGCTGCCAAAAAAACTATTTTGAGCCAGTTGGAAAAGATGGGTGGCCATCGAGATATTCCTGTATCAATCCTCCATCCTTAGGAATCAATGGTATCCATTGTGTTGATTTCCCCCATCAGATGATGAAATTTATGATGAATTTGGCCCCGAGTGAGCCACTTGCCTTACTGCAGGAGCTACCCTGCTTTGACAACCTGACAAAGTTGGATCCTTTGCTGGCAAGTGACCTTGACCTGTGTGTCCACGATATGATTAGTGTATTCTTGTTCCATGCAATCAAGGTTGATCTCTATTGGTGTCAATTGTTCTTCTATCTCCGAGGTGTCCAATAAAGGTGGAAAATAAGGCCGAAGGAGGTCCACATTGAATAATGGGTGCAAGCCAAGGAATGGGGGAAGGTTGAGCTCAAAAGAATTGTCACCCAAAGCCTTGGTGATGGTTTAGGGTCCATAATGAAGTGGATGAAGATTTCAATGAGGCCTTGTAAGGCATTCTTTCTACAAGTGCAACCAAACTTTGTCTCCCACCTAAAACTGGTGTGGTACCCAGTGTTGATCATGGCACTACTTGTACTTGGCATTGGAATTTTGTAAAATATCCTGAACCTATTGGCGGATGTGCTAGATCCGTTCAATAAACTAGGTGGATTTGTCAGCTCCAGTTGGAGCATGCGACGAGTCTTCCTAGGTGGTTGCAAGGGGTAGTGCAACATCCATGGGGCCTAATGGTTGAAATCCCAACCCCATCTGAAAGGGGTTGTGGCTGGTTGATCTATGTATGGATCTATTTTAGATTTGTTGAACATAGGGAAGACTCTCATCCTAGGTGTAGGGTTGCTTGGAATTGTATATGCATAGGATGTGAACGATAATCTGGTTGACAACCTCATTTTGGCCATCTTTCTAGGCGTGGAAGGCAGTGGAATTGGTGAGCTTGGTGTCCAATAGTGACCAGAGGCTCGACTAGAATGTGTTGAGGAAGTGACTGTCCCAATATGATATAATGGTTTGTGGGATCCCAAAGTGTACCCACACTCGTTCAAAGAAGAGATTAGTAGTGGGCTCTACTGTGATGCTCTTCTTGCAGGCGACCATAATCACTATCTTGGAAAAGAAATCAATAACCACAAAAACAAAGTCATTTCCCCACTTGGTGGATGGAAGGCTTGTCATGTAGTCCATTGAGATGGATTCCTAGGGCCTGTCAGGAGTAGGCATAGGAGTGTACATGCCTTCTTTATAAATGTTTAGATTGAAAATAGTGCAGAAAGTGCAAGACCGGATATACTTGATGACATCCTGTCGAAGTTTCGGCGAGTAGAAATGTTGCTCGAACACTGCCACTGTCTTTTCCATGCCGAAGTGTCCTACCACCCGACTGTAGAGGGCTTCCCAAATCTTCTCTTGCTGGCTTGATGGAATGCATAGATGGCCCAGATGGCACAACAACCCGTCATGAAGATGGAAATTGGTGACAGTTGTGTTTGCGCCCAACATCTGGTAAGTGGTTGAGAAGTCAGGATATGACTCACAGAGGTGGGGCCATCTAGAGGTCTCGTGGCTACAATAATTTATCACTGTGGTGAGTGTCGCGACTGGAGGTTTGGCTGAGGCAATCACCGTCTCAGTTGGTACTTACTATTTTATACTTGATGTTGAGGTGGAACTATTGCAAATATGTGGACCACTTTTGATGGTGGTCATTCTAAAATTTTCCTTGTGTCTGCATGAATTGCAGTGGCTTATGATTAATGTGGATGACTGTCTCCTTCCCGAGAATGTAATGCCTCCACTAGCAGCATGCTTTCATAATGGAGTACATTTCTTTGTCGTAAGTAGGGTAGTTATGGACAACGTCTGATAGTGTCTCACTATGATATGCCACGCGGTGGCCGTGCTGAGTGATGATTGTGCCCACAACATGGTCTGAAGCATTTGTATCGATCTCAAAGGGTTTTTGGAGGTCAGGTAATGAAAGCACTAGGTAAAAACAAAAGTGTTTCTGAGATCATCAAACGCTTTATGTTGGGACAGGCTTCGCACAAATTTTTTCTTACCACCACATTTGGTTATTTGGCTGAGGGCCCATGCAATATGAGAGAATCCCAATAGGAACCTTCGATAGAAATTGGCAAGGCCTAAGAATCTTTGAAGCTCAGTGATCATGGTTGGGGTTGGCCAGTCACGGATGACTTGGATCTTGGATGGATCAACATATGCACCATGTGCATCAACAAGCTAACCTAGGTACTAGACCCTGTCCATGCCGAAGGAGATTTTTCCAAGTTGGCATATAGCTTGTGTTGCCATAGAGTGTGCAAAACCTGTTGAATATGATACAAGTGTTCTGTCTAAGTCTTTTTATAGACGATGATGTCATCTAGATACACCACCACAAAATAATTAGTGAAAGGTCGCAAGATATCGTCCATCATCCTCATGAAATTTGTTGGGGAATTTGTCAAACCAAAGGGCATGACCAACCATTCAAAAAGACATTTTTTTGACTTGAGGGCAGTTTTCCATACATCTGTTGGTTCTATTGGGACCTGATGGTAGCCAGACTTCATATCAATCTTACTGAATTATTTGTCCCCCTTGAGTTAATCAAGGAGATCATCGATTTGGGGAATCGGGTACTGGTTCCTGACTATGATTTTATTTAGAACCTGGTAATCAATGCAAAGTCATCAAGTCCCATCTTTCTTCTGCATCAACACGATTGGGATAACACAAAGTGATGAGTTGGGTCAAAGGTGCCCCTTTTGAAGCAGTTCTTAGATCTGGCGCTTGATCTCCCCATTTTCTAGTAGAGAGAGATGATAGATTGGGCCATTGGGTAGCGGTGCACCGAGGGTCAGATCGATGGGATGCTTGACCTGACAGTGCAGAGGTACCCCAGTAGGTGATGAGAAGATGTCTTTGTATTCTTCCATGACCTTATCCACTTTCTTCTGCTGCTTGGAGAGGTTGGCCACAGAGGCCATGGATGTGGTTGCAACCTTTCGCTCGCTCTGAGAGAGAATCACGAAGAAGACAAACTTCTCGGTCTGAGAAATGACCTTCCTGCATTGCTTGATGGAGATCAAAGAAATAACAGTAGGTGGGACAACCTCGGGTATCCTGTACAATTTCCTATTCAAAGTAATAATAAAACTGCGAGGCCAGACTCATATACAACATGACGTTTCCATAAATAAGGTTGGCACAAAAAAACATCACAAAATTCAAGGGGAGAAACATCACACAATACCTCATCTTTGAATGGCTTGATGCCATATGATAGGCGACACTGTTGGCTGACGCGAAGATCGCTTCCTTGACAGAGCCATCTGATGGTGTAGGGATGAGGGTGTGGCGTTGTCGGCAGGGATAGCCACTTGATGACCTCTACTAATATGAGGTTCTTCTGGCTACCACTATCAACGATGAAGTGCAGTGGAGTACCTTTTACCCACATCTTTGAATGAAAGAGGCGCTCACCTTCCTTTGGCTTATCAGAGTCACCGGGCTGGATCTTGGTTGTAGCAACGATGGCACTAGGTTCCGTGTCAATGATTTGTATCCCTTTTTCTGGTTCTAACTCATAGTTGGAACCTGCATCTAATTCATAGGTTTTTACCTCAGCCACCAATGACTGCTTTGAGTGGCAATCAACAATGTTATTCCACGAGCTCCTATGGATGTCGCACCCCTTCTCGATATCTTTCTTCATCTTCCCATTGTCCTTCTTTTCTTGTGGCTTGGAGTACTGGTTGTCCTAAGGTTGCCCATCTTTGCTTTGTCCTTTGTTCTGCAGGTTGGGGTTGCCCTTGCCCTGCTTCTCCTATGAGGGGTTCCCAGACCCAAACTGCCATGTCTTTTGTTTCAAGTTTTGCTCGATTTTGACGACATATCGATAGGCCTTGCCCAAGGATGAGATGTCCAAAAAATCCATTTATGTCTGGATGTATCTATGCAGACTGTTGTGGTACTTGAGCACCAAATGTCGCTCAGAATTTCTAATACTCAACTTGGTGCGCAAGGTATGGAAGACATTAGTGAACTCTGGCACTATTTGGTTTCTTTTTTACCACAGTGTGGTCCATCTTGTATACAAGTCATCTTAACTTCCAAAGGGTAGTATTTCTCCTTAATAGCATCCCTAAAGGAACCCAAAGTGGGTGCAACTGCAAATAATGTGGATCCCTCTATTTCTTTTTTCTCACAGAAAGTCTCCCACCAATATTTGACATGGGGACGACCTTGAGGAGCGCAAATGTAATTGTTTCTCCATCGGAGATGTTGTGGACAGAAAAATACCCTTCTAGAAGGTTTAACTATTTATCTATGGCATCATAATCTATTTGACCTTCAAATATAGGAATATCAAAATTGATTTGTACCTTGAAGGGGGTGGTGCCTTCGCCTGAGGTGGATGCATCACTTGTCGGCAGTAATTGAAGGATTTTGCAAATTTGTCCATCATCTCGTTCCTTTGTCGCTTAAGGGCTTCCTTGAGAAACATTTTGAAAGGATATCCTGTCCCATCATCTTTCTTTTCGCCCTCCATGGACTGTTTCTTGGGCGTACGAGAGCAGTTGTCCTCAAGGGAAACAAGCTCGAGACCCAACTCTCTATACCCTAACCACGTTGTGGACATGCAGACCGCTCTGATATCACTAATCTAGATTTATGAGCGGAACGAAATGAAACTACAAATTTAAAATATTAACATAGTGAGACAGTGAATAATAACAAAGATACAATAAAAATTGGCTTCTATTAAATAAGAAATATGTTGAACATTGTACAATGCAGACTGAAAACAAGCTTGCTAGAATGGTGGCAGCTTATCTCTGAGAAGAGATGTGACGACTACGCTCATTCGCAAGAAGATGAGTATAATGAGGCTATGAAGGCCTTTTTACAATAAACATGAATGCCAAAACCCTAGACATCCAAAAACACTAAACTAAAGTGATTTCTTCATCATCCTATCTTAGCAATATTACATTTGATTATAAAGTAAGCAAAATATTATTTTATAAATTTTTAATCTATGAATGAAAATATTATTATTAAATTTTTTTATCTACAACCAAAACAAATTATTTTTAAATGACATCTTCATTATC
Organism: Picea engelmannii; assembly: GCA_009831015.1. Taxonomy (NCBI): domain Eukaryota; kingdom Viridiplantae; phylum Streptophyta; class Pinopsida; order Pinales; family Pinaceae; genus Picea; species Picea engelmannii. The sequence continues at coordinate 266,649 of ML778893.1, forward strand.
ATCTTTAACATAAATTCATAGCTTAAAGATCATACACACTTTCTTTTCAAAACATACAATAAAAATAGTAAACCAACCTCAAATATGATCATTTTAATTGTAATATTTTTACTATTTCAATTAACACCATTAATATGAAAACTCCTCTCAATTACTTACATTTCCATTCTCCAACTTAAAGATAAACTAGTTTATATTTTATATTTATTCTAGAACTTGTTTAAAGACTATAGCAGCTACGTATGACCATAGCTATTTTGCTTTCACGTATGGCCACCGCAATAGTCTAAACTTTCTACGACTGGAACTTGTTGAATGGCTTTCACGTATGGCCGCAATAGTCTAAACGTTTTAGGACTGTTTTGAAAAGTTATTAATATAAAAAACAATTATCAATATGTCAAAGTTAATGATTTTGTTAAATCAAAAACTTAAAAAGCATTGCATTAAATATGAAACACATAATTATCATTTTTTTTAACATAGCATAAAATATAAAATACATGAAAACATAAATATGAAACACATAATTATCATTTTTTTTAAACATAGCATAAAATATAAAATACATGAAAACATAATTATGATTTTTTTAAATTTTTATTAAACTTTTAAATTGGAAAATATGATAGATCACTAAAATATAATATTTAAGTTGTTATTCATTACTTAACCAAACCATTGAAATATTTTCATCATTTATATTTTTTTAGATGTCAACTTTTTATTTATTTTTTATAATTCTATAGATGTTAATTTTTTATTTATTTAATATTTTCATGTTTTATAAGTTTTTATAAGTTTTAAGTTAATTTTTTATTTATTTAATAATTTCGTATTTGATAAGTTTTTAGATGTTAACTGTTTACTTATTTATATTTATCTATGTAATTTTAAAGAAAAAAATAAATCTTTTATGAACTTGATAGTTTTTAGTTAATTTTTTATTTATTTAATATTTTCATACTTTATAAGTTTTTAAATGTTAACTATCTATTTTATGTAATTTAAAAAAAAAAAATAAAGCTTTTATGAAGTTGATAGTGAACAAACTTTTACGTCGAAGGCATGCAATGCACTTTAACCAATACATGAACACCACGTTTGCAATACACTTTAACCCGCTATTACCCACTGCCTCTGCCCATTTCCACATAGGCCTAATAATCAAAGAGAAGGCACGGGTTCGGCTTAACCCGCCAGCTCTGTCTCCTCGAAATTTGTATTCGACCGACCGCCTCTCCTCAAAATTTGTATTATTCCACCCACAACCTCTGTTGATCTCTAGAACTTCATGGGCTCTCCGCACAAGGATGTTCACAAGAGATGGAGTGCGCTGCTCAACTCCTGGCATGAAAACTTCGGACTCTTGTCTGCATAAGGATGCCCAAGAGACACTTTTCATGCAAGGCCTCCGCAGTAGCAACAATGGCAACAACGATGCGTTGTTAAATAATCTTGGACGAATTCCTTGTTTGGCCCCTGTTTTGGGTAGGAGGCAGCTACTCAGAATTAGAGCATTGGCACAGGGATTCCCACCTTATGCACCCCTCTTCTCACCACAGGAAAACAATCGTGAGGAGCCATTTGTTGTCGTTGAGGGCTGGCTGGAGGCATCCTGGAGAACGGCCTATCTAAGAGCTTTACTGAAACGCTGGTAAGGCTGGCCTTTCGAAACACCCACAATCTTCTATTGTCCAGTCGGTGGCGTCTTCTGAAAAACGTTGCAATCGGTGGCCTCCTCTGGAAAACGTGTTTATCAATAATTAAGGAGGAAGAACCAGGGAGAAAGCCAAAGAAAGAATAATTAAGGAGGAAGAACCAGGGAGCAAGTCAGAGCGAGAGTCAATTGAGGACCAGGACTATCCTCCTCTCCCTGAGGGCACTACACTATATGTGGGTAATCTCCCCTTTGACATTGACAGTGAAGGGCTCGCCAAACATTTCCAGCCTTCCAAAGGTCCGACGCCCTTCCCTGCAAATCCCTGTGAAGGAGGAATGGAGTCTTCCTTGGATGCACTGGAGTTGGAGGTCGGGCAGTTGTGTAGGTGGAAAACTCACTGGACGGAATGATCTCTATCTCTAAAATTATTTCATGATCATAATCCCTAGCTATCTCTGTTTCAGAGATCTCCAATCAAAGTTAGAATGATTCGAGAAGAACTATCTCTATCTCTAAAATTATTTCATGATCATAATCCATAGCTATCTTTGTTTCAGATATCTCCAACCAAAGTCAGACTCGGTGACTTGTGGACTCCTTTATCTCCCCTAAATATTCCCTTGGGAAGATGTGTTCAGGTTGGAGGTGGAGGTGATAGACTAAGTGGGACGATCATGAATAAAGCTTTAAGCTCCAGATTTGATGTTTTGGAAAATTTTAAATAAAAATGATGTTGTATTAATATTTCAAAGCACATATTCAGGGCAAATCTGCCTTGGGTGGATATGGTGTCAAAGGTTTCCTTCAATAAGTTCTTAATAAGATAGTGGAGTTGACTAATTAATCAATTAATAAATCTAAAGATAAAAAAACACAAAGTTTATCATTTAGATATTTATCATTTAAATATTACTATATTCCTATTAACTGATCTAATTATTTAGATATTACTGTATTCTTATTAACTGATATAATTATTTAGTGTGATTTAATTATTTACTGTCTTATCAATTGATCTAATTATTTAGTGTGATTTAATTATTTACTGTTATAATAAGTGAATTTATTATTTTTCACAACATACAATAGGAATTGACTCAGCCAAGTCCATAGGCAACTATGTGAATTTATTATTTTTCACAACATACAATGGGAATTGACTCAGCCAAGTCCATAGGCAACTGATCTAATTATTTACTGTTATAAGTGAATTTATTATTTTTCACAACATACAATGGAAATTGACTCAGCCAAGTCCATAGGCTGAAGATTTTGGGTCTCCAACACTTACCAAAGTTACACAATACATTTTTAAACAAACACAAATAAACACCAAACCATTTAAGAAGAAGAATTTTCAAGTATAATGAATCCTGAGGAGGCATTCTTAAAAGTCCCCAACAGTCGATTATCAAGTAAATACAATCTAATCGCAGATACATTAACCCACAGAAAGAAAAGATGATGACCTTTGAAGTTCTAAGCGTTTAAGATGTTCCAGCAAGTGCCCCGGCTTTAAAACTGAATCTCAGCAGAGCAGGCACTTGAATGTTCCAGCAAGTGCCCCGGCTTTAAGTCCCCAACAGTCTAATCGCAGATACATTAACCCACAGAAAGAAAAGAGTATGAGCCCGATGTCCACACTACAGAGCGACAAGCGAAGTAACTCCGGAGAAAATTGATAGAAAGCACTAAACAATAGGGCTCGTAAAAGTCCTCAACAGATGATTATCAAGTAAATACAATCTAATCGCAGATACATCAATCTGAATTACCTTTGAAGTTCTAAGCGCTTAAGATGTTCCAGCAAGTGCCCCAGCTTTAAAACTAAATCTCAGCAGAGCAGGCAAGAGAAGAAACTACAACCGAACTATACCGTGGGTATAGTTCGGTTGTAGTTTCTTTTTTATAGATATCGTGGGTATGTAGGCAAACGAAGAAATCGTGGGTATGTGGGTAGTATGTGGGTATGTAGGCAAACGAAGAAACGAAGATATCGTGGGTATGTGGGTTGTAGTTTCTCTTTTATAGATATCGTGGGTATGTGGGTTCTTTTTTTATAGATATCGTGGGTATGTAGGCAAACGAAGAAACGAAAAAATCGTGGGTATGTGGGTTGTAGTTTCTCTTTTATAGATATCTGGGTATGTGGATTTTTTTTTATAGATATTGTGGGTATTTTTTTGTAAATAGGATTTAGCTAAAGTTGTTGAGAGAAATAATTGTTATTTTTTCGAAATTGAATTCAATTCTCACAAGTAATAGGAAAAAGCATCCCAGATTCAAATGCGGAAGAGGTAAAAAAGTCTAACCAATAAAGTAAGTCCTTGTGATTTGCCACGTAACTACTAAGTATTTTTCCCCGCTCCTGTGGTGTCTGGACCTTAATGACTTTGGCTTGACTTGTTCACCGTGTCTGAACCTTAAAACCTTGACTTGAAATGTCAAAGACGAAAGACCAAAATAAATATCGTTCATCTGAGTGCTACAACCGAACTACAGTCAAAATTGCGCGAAAGCTTTTTATAGAGATCGTGGGTATGTGGCAGGTGAATAAAATATTGTTTTATTTGAACTATTTTTTTTTCAACCAAAATATTTTGGTTGCCGCCGCCGCCAATGTCCATAGCTATTTGGCGTAGTCTTTTTCAACCAAAATATTTTGGTTGCGGCCGCCCGCCCGCTAATTTCCATAGCTATTTGGCTTTGTCTCTTTTTTAACCAAAATATTTTGGTTGCGCCCCCCCCCGCCGCCATATAGTATTTTGGTTGCGGCAGCTCGTCGCCATAATTATTTGTTGTAAGTTAAATGTTTTATGAAATGATAATTTTTTTGGAGAATATTTGTTCGAAATTTGGTGAGAAATTGTTAGATTTATAAATTTAAGTGATTATTTTTGTATAATCTAAATGTTTTTGAGGCTTCTCAGCATACTAAATCAATTTCTACATTAAAAAATGGATTTTGAATAATAAAAAATAAAACAGCGAAACAATACTTAACTATTTTTCTTTCATGTATAACCAACTCAATAATCTAAACGTTTTGAAAAGTTATTAATACTATTAAAAATTATTGTTAAATAAAAACAAAAAGTTAATGATTTTGTTAAATCAAAAACTTAAAAAAACTTTGCATTATTAAATATGAAACACATAATTATCATTTTTTTAAACATAGCATAAAATATATGAAAACATAATTATAATTTTTTTAATTGGAAAATATGATAGATCACTAAATATAATATTTAAGTTATTATTCATTACTTAACCAAACCACTGAAATATTTTCATCATTTATAATTTTTTTGGATGTTAACTTTTTATTTATTTTTTATAATTTTATAGATGTTAATTTTTTATTTATTTAATATTTTCATCCTTTATAAATTTTTAGATGTTAACTGTTTATTTATTTATGTAATTTTAAAGAAAAAAATAAAGCTTTTATGGAGTTGATATTGACTATTGAATAAATCTTTTATGGAGTTGATATTGACTATTGAATAAAGCTTTTATGGAGTTCATAGGAACTTCGTCACGATCTCATTCTCATCCAATCGATATCGATCTGTTTGCCCACTTTTAGAGAGACTCACGTTTTGCTCAGCCATACACAATCTAGATTCTAAGTAGGGCTTTATTGTTGTCCCACACAATCGTCTCGGCTTCATCCATCATTCATTATTATAGGGTTATAAATACACAACCCTCATCTCATTCATACGCACAAGAATTAACTCATAATTCAAATACACAATGCTTGGAAGAACATAAACATGTTCATTTCATTAATCCAACTATGTACACGGATTCTATAACTCAGAAACCCTTCTATTTTTGTTGTCCCAATCTCTTCTTTTGGTCTCATTCCACTTTGTTTTGCCACACTCTCTTCATGCCCCAAGGCTTACATATTTATGTGGAAGATAAACTTCCACACCAGTGAAACATATCCCTAAAATCCTGTAACTAATTATAACAATAACACTCTTCTACCATCTATCTTGACCCGCTCTCTATTCTTGATTACATATATTCGAGGATCAATAAGATCGAATCCTCCATACTTAGGAAAATCCACACTAACTCAACTAACTTTTCTAATAAGCAATTTACATAGTAATTAGGGAAAGCTAATCCCCTTCTTCATAACAACCTTATCCTTCTAGAATCTAACTACAAACTTAGGAAAATATAATAATTCATTAAGAGAACCCACTCCCTTTGATAAATTTCAAGACCCCCTAGGCTTATTCAACAAGGTTGATTTTGAGAGAATATGCTCCTGCATCGTACTCTCAAGGTACCAAAAAAAATTCATGATCTCCTGATCATGGTATTCAATTGTGGAAGTCATCTTTGATCCCACTGTTGTTGTTCACATGCTCTATTGTATTGTTGTTTCATTAATGTCTTCATTCTTCCAGGATCCCAAACTTTACTTTCTTGTTGTCCATTTGCCTTGTTTTCACACTCATCTTCAACCAATTGCTCCTTGATGTTAATATCCTTCTTTACCCGTTTTGCAATTCCTCTTGGGCATCTTCATCAAACACTTCCATAACTCACCAATTCAATGTCCAGTCTTATCCTTTGTTGGTACATGCTATTGCTGCAAATTGGCTTCTTCAAATCTTCACATAAACTCCGCAAGGTTACTGACATGCTTGCTTAACACTCCTTGTTGTTCTTTATCAAAATATGTTTATGTCCATATACTTTGAAATTTCACTCATTTTTCATCATATCAACAATGCTCTTCTTTATGAGAACTTTGTCCCGTTGTGCCTCATACAATGCGCCATAAGTGTTTAAGACACTTAGTTGCCTCTTCCATGAATGCTTTATGAAAGACTGTCTCCTTCCATCTACAAAATTTTCACTTATGTCTATGACCAAACTTTCATCATGTGTCTCAAGATTTGCCTCAACTTGCTTGCAAACAATTGAACTATACGCCATTTAACCTTCTTCTTCAAATTACAACCATATATCTGGTCTTTTTCAACTTTTCCCTGTAGCAACATCATCATCATACTGAGCTCTTCCTTCAACTCAACTATTCCTCTATCAAGTTTCTCATTACTCATCTTGATTTTGCCAATTTCTCTAGCACTTCCTCTCATCTTGTTGTGGCTTCTTTCCTATAAACCCTTCCTTTGACTATCTCTAGGCATCTCCATTTCTCCCTTTGTGAGCTTCTCCATGCTCAACTGTGAGCTACAAATAGCCTCTACAGTAATAGGCCTTTTGCACCCTACTACAAAATACCTCACCAAGTTTCTCTCTCGAAACTGGCCTTTTGGTATCTCTGATTCGCTCATGTGGAACCTTCTGAGATTTCTCTGTTCCTCTAGGCTTATGTACTTCAACTCACAATCTCCTAAGAGCTTCATCTACTCTTCTTCTTCTAGACAACTCTGCCCACAATCTCAATTGTGGCGCTACCTCAACAACTTCTACCCAACCGTAGCTGAAAGTTGTTTTTCTTTCATTCTCTCTTATAACTTCTCTGTCATAAGGGGTTTTTCCACAAATATTCTTTCTCCCTCTACTACATGACAAAAAACATATTCCCTATCCAAATTAACTACAAAGAATAAAGACCAATTACCTGCCAGATCTCATTAGATCTGCCTCTTTAATCTGCATCTTCAGAAGCTTCTTCTTTGTCAGTTTCACAGTTCTATCCATTTGAGGTGTTTTTGTAGGTTAATGTATTTGTCCTAAATCAATTGGTATCAAAGCGTAGTAACACTCTTTGGAGGAAGAAATCAGAGTTCAAGGAGTTTGGAAAAAATATGGTTCCAACAAGAGAGAGCTAGGTAGAATTATGAAACTGACGGAGAAGTAGCTTCTGAAGATGCAGATTGAAGAGGAAAATATGATGAGATATGGAAGGTAATTGGTTTTTATGCTTTGTAATTAATTTGGATAGGGAATATGTGTTTTGGCAGGTAACAGTAGGAGAAATAATATTTGTGGCAAAATCCCTTACAACAAAGAAGTTGTAACAGAGAAGGAAAGAAGACCATATTCTAGTTGTGGTTGGGTAGAAGTTGTTAAGGAAGCTCCACAATTGAGATTATGGGTACAATTGTCTAGAAGAAGAAGAGTAGATAAAGCTCTTAGGAGATTGTGGGTAGAAGTACATAATCCTAGAGGCAAATCTTGATACACATGTTTGTGTTGGAAGCAGACCAAAGCGGAAAGAAAGACAATTTTGGGAAAGAAGGCATGCACGAGGAAAGCGACAGCTGGAAGGAAGAACATCACGTGTGCATGCATGGAAGACCTAACGACGTTAGGGTTAGGCTTTTGGTAATGTATTGTAACGACTAAAGAGCTAGAAAAGTATAAATACAGATACTTAGGTATCGTAGGGGGTTGGGTTTGTGATTGTTAGAGATACTAGTCGTTATTATAGAGAGACATGTTGTAGCGAGCCGATATGTAATATTTTGTTGTATGACCTATTTTGGTAATATGTTGAAATAGAGAGGACAGAGGAGGGTAGATATTTATGGTTAGATCGAAGGTTGAGGAGCCTGGTGCGATCTAGTCCGCCTCATATAGATCTTACCCATTGGGAAGAATTGTAAGTGCACAGTGTTGTTTGGATAGAACGACTATAATAAAAGAGTTGAGAGCCAAATCTGTGTGGATGTAGCCCAGGAGGGGGTGAACCACGGTAACACCTGTGTCATGAGATTGAATGCATGTGTGTCTTTATTGCTTTCAAGTGAATATTGATATACTAAATGAATGAGTTGTTATATTTTCTGCATAATTGTTATAACAATGTTTTGAATCAAGAAATTATAATAGACGCTTAGCGCACAGTCCTCATATATCGCACTCAATCCTAGGCTGCAAACACATGAGTCTTGCAGCCACCCATTGTAAGGTAGCTAGAGAGGTAGTAGGGGGGCCCATAGGGCCCATAGTGATAATAGTGGAGGTCATTCAATGTAAGGTGGACTAGGTCCACTATATTATTAAATAAGGCTCACTATGGTAGTTAGATATAATAAATGTAAGATGACTTCTTAGAAGGTTCTACTTCTAGAAGATTCCTCCTCTAGAATGTTCTTAGGTAATGTAAGGTAGCTAGAGAGGTAGTAGGGGGGCCCATAGGGCCCATAGTGATAATAGTGGAGGTCATTCAATGTAAGGTGGACTAGGTCCACTATATTATTAAATAAGGCTCACTATGGTAGTTAGATATAATAAATGTAAGAGGACTTCTTAGAAGGTTCTACTTCTAGAAGATTCCTCCTCTAGAATGTTCTTAGGTGATGGTAGCACTATATAAAGGGGCTCAAGCAATGTAATGAGACATGAAGAGAATTAGTGTATTTGGAGCTGAAGCTCATTAGGAGGATGCCCCCTCGAAGAGGCAAGTGAACAGGAGAGGATCCCTTCCATAATAGGATCCATTGTATGGTGTTGCCCTACATTAATGGTTTGATATAATAAAGTTGTGCTTTTCTATATTGTTCTTCTATATCTGTTGTGGTGTTTTTGTATTCAGATTTGGTTCTTAACAATTGGTATCAGAGCACTTTCCTTGGCCGGAGTTGTGGGCAACTATTTTTATTTTTGCATATTTTTTTTTTTCGGAGCAGAAAAAAGAGGGTCGCAACATTCTTGAAGTTTTTGGTACATTTATGTGCAAAATTTGCAGAAAAGGATTGTATATCTGAGTTCCTCTCAGAAAAACACCCAATTTGAAAAAAAAAATCGTCTGAAACGGAGTTCGGAAGGTCAAAATATTGAAGTTTTAAAATCTGCAATTTTTCAGGGTTTTTTCCGCGTACGGCGGCGCGATTTGTTTTTATTTCTGTAGCAACTGGAGGCCAAATTTTCTCAAACAAATTACAGATCTGAGTTTCTCTCACAATTTCACCCAATTTCAAAAAAAAAATCAGCCGAAACGGAGTCCGGGAAGTGAAGTTATGAGCATTTTAAGTTCAACAATTTTTTAGGGTTTTTCCAGAAAAAGCCGCGATTTTCTGCCGAAACTTATTGGATCTATTTTTGAGTTTTTTCGTGACGGCTGCAGGACTGAAGAGTTCATAGGGTGCTCAGATGGCTACTTCGTCTCAAACTTTGAAAAAAATTATTGAATCATTCAAAGCCCAATTGGATGATAGATTGGATGTGTTAGCACAAGGCCTCACAGACAGCCTCACAAATATCATCACAGATGGCCTCAATGATAGTTTTCGTAGTATTCAAGATTCATTGAATAACATGCAGGATAGATTTCTTATGGAGGGCCTCAAGAATGAATATAATCAAGAAATATATGCTTGGTATGATTTTGAGGATGATTGTGATGATTGGTATATGGATAGTTGTCATTTCTGGGATGACAACCACTTCCATATTTTATTTGATGACTCCACTCCACCTTCTGTAGAGAAAATCAATGCCCCACATCAGGAGCTAGATACCAACATTTGGTCTACATATTCTATAGTGGTATTATTCCTCCCAGATTCTGCTACGACCCTTTTCCACTATGTGGATGGATCTTCTTATTTGGATCCACATGATAGGTGTCAGTCTTTGGAGCATCATTTGGAGTTAGTTATTGGGTTCCAAAATCTTCTATGGGGAGTTCACATGAGCAATTGGACATGGGACCCGAGCTTACAATGGTGGTTGGACTACTTCAGCGTGGTGGATTTCCTTTCTACATGGGACTTTGGTTCTTCAGTCTTCTTCAGCATTACAGTCCACAATTATCCATGGGACCCTGGTATATGGTTGTACATCAAGCGTTGAGGACAACGCTTTCATAAGGGGGATGGAATGTAAGG